>APFE030310453.1:198315-212123 GCA_000404065.3 Pinus taeda
GGCAGTGAAGCAACACTTTTAGGGACTTAGGAGCCCTCAGTTTATGGACATTTATGATTGGGGTTGAAGTGCCCAAAAGTGTCTATAACATAGCCGCCCAGGGAAATATAGTTCTTTGGCATTGTTGGGGAGCGGTTACTTTTTGGAGGATATGAGGGAGGATGTGGAGGAATATGTACACACGTGCATCATTTGTCAGTAGGACAAATCAGATAACCAGAGACACGGAGGATTGTTGCAGCCTTTACCAATTCTGGAGAGACCATGGATGAGTGTTTTGATGGACTTCATCACTCAGCTACCACAGGTGCAGGGGTATAATGGGATTATGGTCACTGTCAATCATTTTTCCAAGTATGTCGTCTTCATTTTGATGAAGATACCATGTGGATCCAAGAACATAGTTGAGTTATTCTTCAAGAACATTATGAAGCATTGAGGAGTTCCATTGAGTATTGTGTCTGACTGAGATCCACGTTTTACATACATATTTTGGAGCACTTTGTTCAAGTTGGTCCAGACAGAGTTTCTGGAGAGCTCGAGATACCATCCACAGACATATGGGCAGACTGAACCAACTAATGCACTACTAGAGGACTACGTGAGACATTACGTGAGGGTTGGTCAAAATAATCAACCAAAACTCTTGGATATAGCTCATTTTAGCTACAAGTTGCAGAAGAGTTCCCCAACTGGGTGTCATCCATTTGAGTTGGTCATTGGGTGGATGCAAGTTGCTCCATGCAATGTGCTACCGAGAGGATTTTAAGGAGTTTGCATGCGAAGAAATTCTTGATAGCATGGGAGGAGTCTTTGGAGTTAGCATGGGTGCACCAACATGATGTTGCAGGGAGGATGAAGAAATGGGAAGATAAGGATAAACAGGACACACGCTTTGATGTTGGGGATATGGTTTTTCTGAGGATCACTAGAGATCAGTTTCAACCACCAAAAGGGACTCCAAGATCTTTGAAAAGGAAGTATGAAGGGTCATTCAGGGTAAAGAAGTGAGTTGGGGAAGCTACTTATGAGTTGGAGCTTCCAAACCACATGTGTTCGAAACATCATGTGTTCCATATGAGTCAGCTCAAGAGATGTCGACTTGATGCACATCATCCCAAGAGGACAACACCACCAAGGGAACCATCAATGATTGTTGACAGACTGAACTTGATTTTGGATAATATCTTGAATATTAGCACTACAGGGGTTGGGAGTGTTTCACAAAGGAAGCTCTTCATTATATGGAAGGATGCACAAGAGGAGAATGGTTGGGAAACGTAGGATTCGCTGTGGAGATGGGAAAAGGATATTGCAAATTTTAATGATGGGTTGGCACGATCGATAGGATTTTTGAGGACAATAATGACTCATGGTGGGGGAGGATGTTAGGACCCTGAGTCGACATCATCGTCCTTGGGTGAGTCAGATGCCCCACATGGGCACACATGAGTAAAGCACGACACAGGCATGCCCAAGTGTGATCAATGTGTGACTATGGGCGGCGCGACCCGAGTGCAAGGGGCAAGCGATCAATGGGTGGGTGTGTCGAGCAAATCGAGTTGGGCGTTCGAGAAGGCATGCGCCTGGGCGAGGCAACCATGGCCAAGGCGACACGTGGATGACTTGACTTGGTGGAAAACATGATTAGGTAGGGCTGCACACTTGGGCATCACGCCCACACCCGGGTGTGGGTGAACTCAAGGAAAACATGACTAGGTGTTGGCCCAATGACTAAGTATAGAGTTATGCGAGAGGCATTTATATGGCAATGATGGGTGAACAAATGTTGGGTCGACACATAACAGAGGGGTGTTTCAATCTTGAAGGGCAGTTCAGATTGGTGTGTTGGAAATAATACTGAGAGGGGGAGTGAATCAGTATTATCAGATCAATAAAACTTTTTCATTTTCTTACTCAGATTCACATATGCAACTTCAGTTAAGGATATCCGCGTATATACGCGACTGTGTTTAAAGAAACTAGCGTACATTCAGTGACCTTATCATTTAGTGAGTTTATCTTCAGCGAAAGCATCAGAACATTATTAACCATATGAACAGTAAACAGAACAGATCATCACACATAAAGAGCACACATGAACACCATGATATAAGGTGGAAACCCAATGTGGGTGAAAACCACCTGCTGCAATTTGTTTCTATCTTCCTTCAATAAGAAACTTCTCTTACAATGTACTGGTGCAGTCCTTTACCAGTACGCAGACTACTACCTACAGAAGGCTACAACCTTCTTAGCTTTTGTACTAGCCATTCCATTTACTAGTACGTAGGCGCTGGCCTACTGAAGGCTCCAACCTTCACTCATTTTCCAGCTGCTCCTGGAAGGGAGCTACAACCCCCTTGGCTCTTGTACTGGCCAATATGTTACCAGTATGTAGGTGCCGACCTACAATCATCTAGGGACCACGTTTCATCAATTTTCAGACTGGATCCATAAAAAAATCACCATTGCAATACAACCTGCATCATCAACCTCTGAATCACCCAATACTGAAACCCTGTCACAGAACACAAACCAGAGCCCACAACTCTGCAACAACCACTAGAATCAACTGCAACCTGAAACACCAAATCTCATAATGCATATGCTACTTGGACGAACCGAACCTGCGTGTATACGCGCTTTTACCAAAGACAACCCGCGTACAGATCTGCAAATTCTAATTCATAGCTTTGCAGCTTATTCAGACATCAAACACATACCCAGATGATAACATTCATACAATAAACATGCATCAATAGATCTAGACTATCCATATTCAAACCATATAAAGATAATCATTCCAAGCCTTGAGATCCCGTTCCATCATTCATCATCCTCCACATGAGTGCAACCTTGGTTCAGATCAAGCAAGGCATCACCAACCCATAACCAGCATCTGGATCTTCCACTTGATCAAATATTCATTACTTGCCCACTCTTGCACACACACTTGCACTTTCTTGCCCTAATGATCTTCTCCTTATATAGGTTTAGGCTTCTCTCAATACCATGATCCAAAACCATGTAGAACCAATACCTTGGACCCAATACCTGGGGTCGTCACTTTGGACCAAATACCATGGACCAAATACCACGGACCAAATACCATGGACCAAATACCACGGACCAAAACCATGGTTTTCGACATGTACGCGCCTTTCCCTTTGTGAACCCGTGTGTATACGCGTACGCGCCTTCTTCTCTGCTAACCCGCGTATATACGCACTTTCGTCACAGTCAACCTGCGTATACATCTCCCTTGACTTGCTGCATTCTGATCTATCATCTGATTAAGTTGCCATCACCTGTATCAAACCTCTGAGTGAGTTTCCATCAAGGACAACACCTGAATCATAATGCGAACAATATCCCCCTTTGGACTTGATGGCAACCACCACACCAAGTCACTCTCCCCCTTTGACATCAAGGGCAAAGGGGGGACCAAGATATTCTCTTCTTTGATCTCCATCTGCTGTCCATACCCCCCCTGAGTATCTGTTGAACTCTCTGATTGAGCTCCCCCTTTGTATATGCCAAGGTGTACAAAACTGTCCATGCTCCCCCTGACTATAGGCAAGATCTGCAAAAAGATGTTCTACAAGAAGAACATGACTCTATTGTAAATGACCTTCCTATCACCAAAGACTCATACATACATCCATCTCTCAACTAAGTGAGGATATACAAATATTGACTCATCCACCCAACCAAATGGGGATATACCATGACTCATTACATCATCCATCCCATGCATATTGGGATAACAAAATACATCATATGACTCACAAAGACCAAGGGCTTATACAAGACCATGATAGTTATCAGCAGCTATCATACACCATATGATCTTCATTATAAGAATCTAGCATCCAGATCTGAAACCTGCAATCCATTCTTTTGATCAAACAACAAGATGTATCATTTAGCTTCATAAATCTTCTAACCATAATGCCAACAATGCATTATTTGAAGTATATGCTCCCCCTGAGCTTGTGCCAACCATTTCATGACTGAACCATTTCCTGGGTCTGTTCTGCTGCCATTTCTTCTGATCTCCATATACGGGACTCTGCAGCCTGTAACTCGCGTATATACGCGACTTGTCTTCATGAAAACTGCGTATGCGATTTGGAACACTGATGTTCCACACTTCCAGCTACCTCTGAATCTGTCATGTCTGTGTACTCTGCTATGCCACATCTTTCTGGCTGTACTTCCTTCTTCTTCCATATCTTCAAGCGTGATGATGTTTTCTCCTTTTGGTATGGTGTCCACAATCTTCTCTTGCATTCCTCATGCATAACATCTTACATGTCTCATATTCCTTCTATAGCAATCAACAGCTTTGTGACCAAACATATTGCAAGCAAAGCAATATCCATTAAACTACGTTGAATGAGATGATCTTTCTGCATGATGGTTTTGAAACCTTCTTCTTCTACATCTGGCTGCAACATGCCCACGATTATGACATACATAACATTCAACATTATTCATAGGAGGAGTAAAAGATTTTCTTTGAATAATTCTTTTCCTTGGTTGATGATGAGTTTGACCTTTCATCTCCTTGTCGAGCATTTCAAATTTTGCATTAGAGTTCCTTGTCTTACTTTGTGAACTGGATTCACCTTCAACAGATTCATGAAAGCCAAGACCAGTCTTGATAGTAGGCGATCTTTGACTACCAAGAATATCATCCAAAATCTTAGTACTATCTTGAAAACGCAATAGTTTATCCTTTTCTTCTAATTTACTTTTCAAGATGTTTACTTCAACTTGATGTTGTTCTTCATTTTCCAGACATTGCTTCTTCAAAGTTTCTTCAGACTTTCTTCCTTCTTCCACTTGTTGCCTTAGTTTGAGAATCTCATTTTCTTGCTCTTCATTCAGCACTTGCAGCATTTGACGAATTTTGAAAGCACATTCCGACTGAGCTTTTAAGCTGATAATTTCTTCTTTGAGGGCATTCTCCCTTTTGCTAGGTAGATCTTCTTGATCTATGATTTTATCTGACGCTTCATTTGCTTGTCCATCTTCAATCTGAGGTGATTCAGGATCTGAATACTTGCTTCCACTTACCGACAGGCTGTCATTGTTCCTTGGAGCTGTCTTCTTCTTTTGACGCGCTTTCTTTCCCATTGTTCTACGGATCTCCTTCAAGCGATCAAGCTTCTACCAAAGGACCTGCTCTGATACCAATTGTTGGAAATAATACTGAGAGGGGGGGTGAATCAGTATTATCAAGTCAGTAAAACTTTTTCATTTTCCATACTCAGATTCATATACGCGACTTCGGTTAAGGATATCCGCGTATATACGCGACTGTGTTAAATGCAACCAGCGTACATGCAGTAATCTTATGATTTAGTTAACTTACCTTCAGTAAATGCATCAGAACATTATTAACCATATTAACAGTAATCAGGTGCAGTAAACAGAACAAATCATCCAATACTGAAACCCAGTCACAGAACTCAACTAGAGCCCACAGCTCTGCAATAACCACTAGAATCAACAGCAACCTGTACCACCAAATCTCATAATGTATACGCTACTTGGACGAACCCAACCTGCGTGTATACGCCCTTTTACCAAGGACAACACGCGTACAGATCTGCAAATTCAACCTCATAACTTTGCAGCTACTTCAGACATCAGAACATACCCAAATCATAACATTCATAAACATGCGTCAATAGATCTAGTCTATCCATACTCAAACCATATAAAGATAATCATTCCAAGCCTTGAGATCCCAATCCATCCTTCATCATCCTTCACATGAGTGCCTCCTTGGTTCAGATCAAGCAAGACATCACCAACCCATAACCAGCATCTGGATCTCACACTTTATCAGATCTCCATCACTTCCTCACACTTGCACATACTCTTGGCCTAAAGATCTTCTCCTTATATAGCCTTAGGCCTTGCTCAATACCATGGTCCAAAACCATAACAAACCAATACCATCAACTTCGAAACTAGGGATCAACACGTTCGTCAAGACACCATGGTCCAAAACCATAGGCACAACTTCCAAGGACTAACTGCCATGGACCAAAGGTACTTTTCACATGTACGCGCTTTTACTGAATCCAACCTGTGTGTATACGCAGATTCTCCTTGATGAACCTGCGTATATCTCTTTCTTGTCCTGCTGTACTGAGATCTGTCCTCTGATTAAGTTGCCATCACTTGTACCAACCTCTGAGCACCTGTACCAACCTCTGAGTGTGTTGCCATCAAGGACAACACTTGAAACATAATGCCAACAGTTGTTTCAATAAAGGCACAAACAATCCATTCCTAAAAGCATACTGTATGATCCCAATGGTAGTATATTCAAATGTGGTGAGGTAGGCACACCATTCAAACTAAATGCACAAGCTCTTACCCAATGGTGAACTTGCTTCTTTGTACTTGTAGCTAGCTACACTAACGAAGACTGTACATGCATTTCACTTATCCACCAGGTCAGGACTAACATAACTATAATTAGATCTAGGGTATATCAAAATAGAAACAACTTGATCAAAAATATTACCATCCATCTTAATGATATATTTTTTATGGTCTCCATATTTGTTATCCTGTGATGTAGAGATACGAGGAACTCTTTGACCAACATCCTGAATAGTATTTGACTCTTTTGCACTATATATCTAAGCCCTACCAGCCTGATACTACACACAATCTCTCTTGTGATGATCTTTTCCATAAGTCCAACACTTTATAGGCTTCCAACCTGCATCCTTGTTCTGCTCCTCATATTGAAATCCCTTCCCTCTGTCAGATGCATTAAACTTATTCGATGGAATTGCATTCTTTTTATTACTTGTACCCTAAGGTCTTGATCGCTTCTTGTCCCATTTTCCCTTCCTCTTTTGGCACTATAAATTTCTTTTATGTACATTGCATTTTAAAATGGTAGTGATTTTGATGATGATTTAAAAGGTGGTAATTCTACACCATGCCATTTTTTTAAAAGCTTTTTTTTTAATGTATGAAATGTAAATAATTATTTAGTAAATTTAATAATTTTTGAAGTGGTCTTCTTCATATTTTCTTGTTTTTATTTTTATTTTTCTATTTTTTTTGTAGTGAGGCTTTTATTGTTTTGCATATTTAAAGAAGAAGGTCGATATTTTGAATTTTCGATATTCTACATATTTATACATTGTTAATTAATTTTTTAATCCACATGAAATAATTGTCTCTAAAAAACAATATTTATAAACAATTGACATAACAATAACCATTTTTGACATAAATATAACTAAAAATCTACATGTTTTGATAATTTTTTGCTAGTAATGACATGTTAAAATCACAAATTTTATAGGAAATTTTTAACTAAAAATGGATAAATAATAATTTTTTTATGAATTTCATGTCAAAAAAATAATGATTAATTTAAAAATTAATGCGAAAATCACATAATACAAATATTGAATGCATAACAACCTTAATTGAGTGTATATTCTTCTCATAAAATGTTAAAGTCAAAACATTACAAGTATAACTTATTAATAGTTACAAAAAATAGGCTTGATTTCCAAGCTTTACTTAAATTTAATCAAGAATGTCACGTAATCCAAACTCTTCGTCCTCTAGAGTTTTATCATTGTCTTCTTCCACAATATATTCTACTTCATTTTCCTCATTTTCCTCTTCTAACGTATCTTTGATGTCTGCAAATCTCCCAATGTATGCCTTTCCAATCATTCCGTGTAATGGTGGTTGGGGTTCCTTTGCCTTTTTTGCCACATGTGATTCACTAAAGTCCCATTTCTTCAACCCAATTTCTTGCATTGCATCTAGAAGAAATTGAAGGGCATTAATTCTTTGCTGAGTGTAATTGCACTGTATTGGATCCTTTTCAATTGCGATGCAATTTCTTTTTTAAAGGAAACATGTTAGTGTTGTACCTAATTATCAAACACAAAAGAAATAATGAAGTAAACTAGCACAATGATATATTTATTAAGAAATAACATATTGAAATTCAATTCCATATAATAAAACTTACCTGAGCTAGAAAATAACTCCAGAACCCAATCTCCTTCATCTGAACATATGTCTATAAGATAGTTAATCAATAACTGTAGTTTTTCGTAAATATTAACTATCTCTCATTTTGCTTCTTTGTCTCCATATGTTATTTTCTCACAATAACATCGTAAGTCAGTATTTGGCTATGACTCTTTCCATTTACCTGATTAAAAATCATAGACATATAGCTATCATCTTTTGCCCAACTATCAATATGGATGAACTCACAATCATTTATAAATAGTTGATCTTCACGGTTAAGAAGATTTTACTTTTACCTGTAACATGAAATAGTCAAAGTTCAATTAACTTGTACATAGATGAATTTTTCAACATTAATCAAATATACATTTTAAAGTTCTTACCATGTAAGTTGCATCCTCGAAATTGTTTTCCCCTTGAAGCTTGACAATACCATTGTTGATTGTGTGTGTGAATGAAATGTCACAAATATCTATAATGGTGATGACGTGACTTCTAGAAATCCTGCAACCACTTTACTAATAGCTTGATAAGTATAAGGGTCACTATCATAGTCAATGTTTGGAATATTGTAACCATGGAGAGTATTTGTAATAACTAGGGCATAATCACTTTTAGGTACGAATTTAGCAATAAGTTCACGGTTGCCTTGTATTACTTGATATTGAATAGTGACTAGCCCATTCCAAATGAAATGGGTAAGAGTTTGATGAAGTTGAACATTCTTATTACGTGGCTTCTTCAATATTTCCATATTTATTTTTTCAATAAAGGTTCTGAAACTATCTGGTGCTCCATTATTATCCTTCTTCATATTTTATAAAATAAACAAATATATGTATATGTTATAAATTAAAAATAGTACACAGATGAATAAAAATGAATGTATAAGTCAACACACCTTTTTAAATGCAAAATAAAAAGCTTTTAATGTTGATGTCGAACTTGAATCTGGATAGTTGCATACAACATCATCCCAACTATCTTCTTTCAACAATTTAACCATTTGTTCTTGAATTTTCATGTAAACTTTGTGACTGCATAGATAAATTAAAAAAAGTTAATATAATAATATGTATAACAAATACTACCAACAACAATATGTTATATTTAAAAGAATATTATAATCTAGAAATAAATAAATAATAATTAAACAAACTTACTTTTGAAATTCTTCATACATTTCCTCCAATGATAATTCCCCTCACATCACACGAGATAATATTGCTTTGATAATTTTTTCATCCTTCACTCCTTGCAATGCTCTCAAAGGTGTGATAGTCATATCTTCTGGAAGTTGCTTTGTTTTAGGACCTGATTTACTGTTGCTACATATCAATGGTTTAGACTTTTTGACCTTCTGGTTTTTAATGTCAATGTTTTCCCACATGATCAAAATCTCATTAATCAACTCCCATAGCTCTCCAATTATAAATGCCAATTGGAAAATGTTATCAACACCTTCGAATAAATCGCTAAATTTTCCATCTTTGCCACTTTTTGAATTGATTTTCTCTTTAATTGGATAGCCTATTTCCATAAAACATTCCTTTCGGAAATCTACAGTAACATTTATCCTATGCCCACCACATTTTTCTTCAAATTCACTATGAACAAATCTAACTGTTTGGATGAAAGTCATAGACATCCTATATTCATTATCTAAATTATGATCCCATACCACTAACTTTGCTTCTGTATCTGATAAACCAGCATAAATGAGATATTTCATTGTTTCAAAACGTGGGTTATTGGGATATTCCTCCATTGATTGTCTTTGAGCTTCTACATAATGGTTCCCTTCAAGTACATAATAATTGTATTCAATACATTATGACTTATTGAATGCTTCTTTGTTGTGAACTTGAACTGGATCAACAAGAAGCACATAACTAACCACATGAGCATATGGATTGTACCTCATCAATGTCTTCAAGTTGTGAACATGCAGATGATGTGGCTTTCTGACTTGATATTGACATTGTCATTCACTTGCCTTATAGATTTCTCTGACATTAAGTTGAAATGTACAACCACCCTCAATTAAGTTTCTCTTTGTCAAACTCTGTTGAATGGAATTTTGTTTTGTTTTGATAATTCCATCATCAAAATCATCCCCTGGTGTAATTATTTCTCTGCTTTCTTTTGAAGTTTCACTAGGTTCTTGACTATTGGTAATGACTACTTCAAAATCTTCAACTTTACATTTCTTGTTCATAACATTCTCATCATTAACTATAACAGATTTATTCTTGGGCATTGTTACTTTTGGTCTTTTAAGACTCTTCTCAATCCCAATGTCATCTTCAGTAATGACAACATATTCTTCACTGTCAGTTTCAACTTCATCATCTTCAAAAGTAACTTGTCTACCCTTGCTAGATTTATCCACTAGAGGCCTTTTTTTCTGATCCCTTGGATGTAGTTTTGTAGCATCAACAATTACTACATTTTTCATGTTTTCCATATCATCTTCTGACACCGAGTAGAAACTGCTGACAACTTTCATAATATCATGCTCTATGAAATGAATGCGGAGTGGCAATGGCAAATCTTCATGTTTTTCAAGATCCTCTAGCAAGTTTGTTGCAGCCAGTAGTGAAAGTGATTATTGCAGTGTTCAGTGATGAAGGAGATCATGGTCAGCTATGTTTTTGGATGCCCAGTTATCAGTTTGTATTGCTGACCAGCAGATCTGATCAGGGAAATCAGTCAAGAAGCCATCTGCTTGACTGGTTACATTAGAAAGCCATTTATACATGATTGTACATATTTCATTAGTATGCAGGTGGTTGTCATCATGATTCCAAATCTTGATGGATTGCTGCCTTTTTTCCAAAAGCTTTGTAAAGTCTTGTTTTAGGTCAGTCATGAGTCATTTGTGTTTGGTCTGTTGAGTCAGTTTTTTTCAAGTTATTTCAGTTTTCCATTGAGTCGGTTTGAGTCAAGTTTGAGTCAAGTTTCAGTCGATTTTCAGTCAAGTTTTCATTCAATAAATGTGTCAAAGGTTTTGTGTTATCCGTTCAAATAATGATTCCATCGCCCAATGGATGAAGGCACCGGTCTGCTCTCCTAAAGATTTGTCATTATTGGCACCTCCAAGGAGCTACCATCCCCATTGGAGCCAATGTTAGTGTCAGTATTTGCAGCCTTCCTCCAGTGATCAAATATGCTCTTACAAAGTGGTTTCAGAGTGTCAAGGTCAAATTTTGTCATTTTAGGGAGTCTTCAAGCAAAATTTGGTCACTAGGCATTAGGTCTAGGGTTTGTTTTCACTCTTTTCAAAATTGTCCAAATGTCAGTCCATGTCACCATTCAGCTGAGTCTATCATCATTCAGAAGGTTTTTATCATCATGTCAGTTCCATTGGTCATTTTTACACCTTGTTCTTTGCCTAGTTGCGCCTAGGACAAGGTTCATTTCCCTCTCTTAGGCGTTTTAAGGCCCATTTCTCTTGAATGTCAAATCATTAGCAAAAAATTTGTATCCAGACTGTTCATACACCTTCCTTATCCTTCATTTGACCTTATTAAACACTTCCCATCAAACTGAGATCCCCCAAATTCCTCATTTTTGCACAAACCCTAGTTTCTTGCCACAACTTGGCAATTTTCTAGGCTAGGCCTGTGTTTTGCCCTTTTGGACCTCTTCCCCTCACTCAATCTCTGAGGTTCCACTTTCCCCTACTTCCTAACATCCCTCCCTACTTCCCAAAATTTCCCCAAGAATTTAGAAGCCCATTATCCCCTTCATTTTGCTTCATTTCGACAAAATCCCTTGTTTCACACATCGGGATAAGTTTCACCCAAAAGATGTTTTAGAGCAATCAAAGATGAATTTTGGAAAAATGACAGAGGTTTTTGTCCACAACATGCCAAATAAGAAAAAAATCCCTCACTTTTTACACAGGTATCATAGTTTTAGAGAAATATCAACAATATCGTTGCCTTAGGAGAATTGAATGCACCTCTGACGTGACCTTGGGAAAATCAAGATTTCTCCTAGCATGATTGGCCAAATGACTTTCTTGATGAGTCAAATGATAACTAGAAATAAATAGATTTCCAATGAGATATCAGGAGCTCAATTTGGAGTTGAGGAAGGCATTCAAAAGTTGACTGCAACAGCACTCTGCCTTGAGGCAGCCTCATTTGGCACATTTTGAACAGTCTTGGGATATTTGACTTTTGACAAAGAAAATAAACTCAAAATTGAAAAATTCTAGTTGGGTTGGAAAGTAGACTAAAATACCTTTCCAGCGAGCTATCCTGCACCCGATTTTGACACCGGGAAGGCCTCCAAAAGCCTCATGCAAAATGAACTATGTAGTTGGGTGCGCGCGACGCATTGGGTAAGGCGCGTGGCGCATCAAGGGCGAACGGCACATCAGGCACCAAAACACAGTGAAAAATTACATGCGCGCAGTGCATCAGAGGCACATGGTGTGTTGGGTGAGGCACGCAGCGCATCAGAGGCGCGCAGCGCGTTGGGTGAAGCGCATGGCGCACTCGGGTTTAAGCCCAAAATTGGCTTGGAAAGGCATCAAATCGCCTCCTCTCCGTACAAATTTGCAGGTAGGCTCACATCCACCACTTGTGCTTGGATTTTGAAAGATAAATGTAATGGGTTCATGAAAATTTTTCCATGGATATCCAAGTTTTAAGCCCTCCTTTTGTCAATATAAAAATTGTTGTAGGGTTTGAAAACAGTGCGTTACCAAGGTTGTATTCTTCCTCATTTCCCTTTGGCATATTTGGCACTTGAAGACAAAGACATCAAGCCTTCATTCCTCATTTTCAACAAATCAAACATAAACTTGGCATAGACTTTCAATACCATGGAGGCGGGCACCAATACATCATATGACTAAGACAACGACTCTACAACAGAATTGCATGCACCGGGATGGCACTAAAATGTCGAAATGGGAGGATAGACTCTGAATCTTGGCCGAAGCCTCTTTGGTTGAGAATTTCACTTGATGAGGCACCTTCAGCCCAAATTTCAAAGAATTTGGAGAAAATTTTGTCATTTTGAAATTTTTGGCTTGCAAAACAAGTTTTTCAGCTCAATGCGTAGCGTGCCGCGCGCGACCCATAAGATTGGGAGGTCCAAATCGTAAATGGCTTGTAGTTTTGGATTTTTCATGATGAATTATACATGCTCAGCTATTGCCAAAGCATTTCATTAAGTTCTGGATGATCAAAAGGGCCAAAAACACCAAGAAAATCACCTTTCTGCCACCTTTTGCACCAGCAGGAAGTACTTTTGGGAGAATGACATTTTGAGGGGGCAAATGAGCTCCAAATTGAGAAATTCCACTTGGGATGGATAGCAAACATCTAGGGCTTTCCAACCAGCTATTGTGATCTTGATTTGGATGTCAGGAAGTGCCCCAAAAGCCGGTTGAAAGGCGCACGGCGGATAGGGCTCAGGCGCGCGGCACATAGGGATTTTTGCCCAAATTTTCACTGTTCAGCTCAAAAATTCGCCTAGTTATGACTAGTTTCACCTCTTGATGTGATTTTTAACCCAGCTTGATGTAATTTGATGTGTATGATGTAATTTTGGCACATTTTTACTTGTTCTAGAGGATTCATTCACTAAAAGGTGAAAATTAAATGAATGAATAAGTTTCCTAGCATATAGGGGTAAGTTGTTTGACTACCTAGATTTCAGTTCCTTGTTTAGAATTAGTTCAAATAGCTCCTAGAATGATGAGCTCAACCCCTAGAGGCAAGGAAAGGGGTTAGGATGGTCTATATGAT
>APFE030310453.1:212456-233852 GCA_000404065.3 Pinus taeda
TTTATGTGTTGATGGTGTGTTTCTTTCAGTACTTGTAAGTTGTGTATGTGTACCACTTTCCTTATTTAATCTTCTGCAATTGAACAAATGAAGTGTTAAAGTAGAATCCATAATTTGTTATGCTCTGCCTTTAAATTTGTTTAACTTTCTATGTTTTCTTCAGTTTAAGGAGAATCCTTGAGACTTCGTTGCTCTCCTTAGCTCCTCACCAGTCAGATCTATTCATTCAATCACTTTAAAGGCATCAAAACAATCGCCTATCTTGCCCCAAGTAGACCTCTGCAAAAGCTGTGCCTCATTCCCGCACCCAAAATTACCTTTCCCTTGAATTCAAAAAAACCCTAAAAACTCAATTCCAAAGTCCTTGTACTTCATACCTAGCCCAAAATTAGTCATCAATTCTGTCATCTCGACCTCGTTGATTATATTTTGCCGAGATTGACCCGGAGAGAGCCCTCTCCTGTCCTCATAGGGCTAGCTACGAGGCTGAGTGTGGTTTGATGTTGCCTTGAGTCTTACCTTATTTCAGCCTAAGGTAGATTTGAGCGCTAATAGGATACTCACGGAAGCCCCTTCATCTATGATAGTGCCAGCCATGATCATTTTGTAAGCTTGTACTATGATTCGGAATGGCACATTAGATGGTAGGCGGGGTCTTGCTAGTAGATTCCAATCAAAGGAAACGACTAGATTACTTGGAGCAGGGACCAAATAAACGACTGGATGAATCTCTTGAAATGGGGAACTTCCTTCTTGCGGTAAAGGAATGGGTAGACTGCCCCCAGGTTCATCGGACTCCGTGTTAACAAAAATAATTTGAACGGTGTCATTCTCATTCCCTTTGGAGACTATATCATCTGAAGGTGGACCTTCTGAAGACAAGACTGGGTCGACTGCCATCTTGACCTATTGAATTTGGTCCGGTGTGGACTCAGAGGGTTTATCTTCAATGGTAGGCATTTCGACCGACAACAGAGGTGTATCAGTCAGGTTTTCAAGTAGCGATGGACTTGGCAAGAGTTTCTTGTATCCAGGTGGAAGTTGCTGCGGTGAAGCAGGACGGTTATCCAAGAATCTTTTAGCTTCATCCAGGAAGGGACAACGGTGGAGGGCACGATCGCCATCACATAGCCTACAAGGAAATATAGATCTTCCTTTTTGTCCATTGACTTCATTTTCACTAGTTGATGGTGTACTCTCAACATGATCAATAGAGGTTGAAGACACCAGATTGTGCATGCGGGGAGATCAGTCTCTCAAGATCCATGGGATGCAAGGACAATCTCGATGATAGTGGTATCCTTTGCAAATGACACATGGAGATTTGGGTTTGGATGGTGCAGTGTGTGGATTTTCGCCAAACAATGCATGGTTGCCCCCTTTCACCGTTGGCTTCTTCTTCTTCTTCTCCTTCCCTTTCTTCTTCTTCTCAGTTACTTGGTTTTTAGTGTTACTAGTTGCACCAAGCGAAGAGGAAGAAGGTGAGGGAGAAACAAACGAAGTGGAAGGTGGGGGAGAAATTTCAGTATCATCTGGTTGTTGATTTGATTGCTAAGGAATCACGGTGTTTTGAATGATAGAGGTCGAGAATAGCCAAACTGATAGGCCAATTGTCATTCCTGGAAGGGACAATGTAGCCATATAAGGGGCACCAATATCTCCCCAAGAAGAGAAAGGACTAGGATTCCCCCCAAGTGGAAATCCTTGATTGGTGGACTCCATTTTCTCAACATAAGACCAACGAGGGAACAATGATGTTATTCTGAATAAAATAAATTTTATGACACTTTGACACAAATTGCTTTTTCAATTTTTAAGAATCGAGAAAAAGCTAAAGATGACTCTAGTCGCCTTAGATTTTTAATGAGCCTGAAGTGACAAGTGCTCAGATGGACCTTTTCTTTTAAGGAGTCTGAAAAGGAACAAAAGTGACTACTCTGGAAATCTAGACAGAGGGATTACCAAACCAATTGTAAAACTGCAATATACACCTCGGTGGTAAATTATAGAGAAATTACCAAGGACTTTACGTACGACAATCAATCTTCTTGAATGCTGTGTTCAGTGCATTGCGATCGATAGGGCGACATACACAAATTCCTAAGGATAAAGGATATCAGCCTATTGTGGTCTCCCAATATATACTTGACGGCACGTGGGAGCAGAAGTCTGTACTGGCACTTGTTGTATCAAAGAGGAGGAATCACCCAACCTACGATGAAAATGATAGTTACCAGGCTTTACGACACCAGAATACGTCTCTAGCCTAGACTTCTAGATGTTGTGCGTTAGGTTCCAAAGCATTTTTATGTTCATTGAGGCTTATTTTATAGTTGATGTTCCTTAAGAAGTTTTTCTTTCAAGGTTCACCACGTGATGTAGATGTACAATTCCTAAATATGCAATCTAAGATACTAAACAGTCGTTTATTTTCTTTTAGCAATGAAAATCCTAGCTACTAAGGAAAGAAGAGTAAAATTCTTTCAACATAGAGCAGAGAGCACACACTAAATGCACTTTTCCTAAATCAATTTCCGCATGCAGTCTAAATGCAAATGCACATGAATGTATTTTCTTTTTTGTTTCCTTAATGTGATAATGACAAAAAGAAAACTAAGTATAGATCTGAATTACTTTTCCTCAAAGCGACACTTTAGCAATTTCTTTTCAAAAACGAAAGGAAGACTAAGACAACACTTTCACTTTCGAATGGGAAACTGTTTTCGACACTTCAAAGAATTGATAATTTAAATAAAATACAATGGCAAAAGTGTAATCAACTATCTAAAAGAGGAATACTTTACAACACTCTTTTCTTGACTGAAAACAATAGTTGCGACACTTTCAAATCAAAAGACGACAGTTTGATTAAGCTACTTTTTGCAAAGGAGGACTGTAAATAATGAAAAATACATAAAAAACATTCACAATTCCTTATCAATAGAGGCTGAATAATGTAAAGGAAGAGAGTTTCAACAGTGATATACTGATCATAGGCTACAAAACTACTTAATAGAGCTAAAAACAATGAAGAAAAAACCAAAATCTGGAGAGAGGAATAGTCTCACTCAATCATCGCACCTGTCCTTAAGTGAAACAGGGATGCATCTCACCTGCAGCACATGGGAGGTGTGATGCATCCAGACTGCCAATGAGAGATAGTGCGATGGTCTAGGGGCGAGACTGAGCTTGGTTTTCACCCATAGTTTGAAGCTAAGTTCAGGGATTTAGGCTGAGCTTATGATAGGCAGTAAACGCAAAGTATAGGGGCTGATCTAATGAGGTTATTGAGCTACCACCAGGGCTCTTAGGATGTTTGCAAGTCAGATGTTCAGTTCATAAACCAACCTAGAGACTGACTGAAGCAGCGTTGATGTACTTTGCAGTTGCATAGCAAAAGCAGTTCGAAGGCTAGCTGGCTTAACTTTAGGCTCCACATGTAGCTTATAAAGCAAACAACAATAACAAACAAACAAGCCATTCGTTCCCCAGTAGAGTCGCCATTTTGTTTCCGGGAAAACTAGTGTCTATTCAGATCTGCTAGTCCCACTAAGACAAGTAGCTATCTTATAAACAAACAATTCAAAGTCACTTGTGCTTTCCTTTATGAGAGATAGATGAGAGAGAAGCAGAGAGCACCAACCTTAGTCTTTAGCTTGGCTCCTTGCTTGTTTCCTCTCTCCTTCGACAGAGCTTTGCCACTCCTTTCTCACTTGTTCCGCTTCAAAGAACACCTGTAGAGTCAAAGCAGCAAAATATCATCAAAGCATAGATATCTATAACCATAAAAAATGTAGAATTAGATGTACATTAACCATACAAATGCATACACAAATACAAGATTCAGAAATATACAAGTATATGGAGGAAAACTAAAATAGCTTTATTGATAGAAGTAGTAGAAGAGAGGATTACAACCCAGCTGTCTGATCCAGCGCCATCCTCCTAGCATGAAAGCCCTCTTCACCTCATGAAAAGCTAGATCACCCAACAATACGATGTCTCATAGAGAAATCAACAACACTTCCTTACAAAATACAAAATTCCAGCCTTTGGATCTCTAGGATGAGGGATCCATATATAGATATTTGTAGGGGGTGAGTCAGCTTCTAGGGTTTTGATTAGTATCATTTCACTGATAGGTCTTGGTTCCACTTGGAGATTTCATGATCTCTTACTCATCCCTAGGCGAATTCAGAGAAGCAAGTGTCATATGAGTAGTTTCTAAAAGATTCTCTGAGTTTCCACCTAGCAAACTGCCTCTGCCATTTGTCTGCTCTCACTCATCGCACCTTATAGAAGGGATTTTTAGTATGCATCGCACCCTTTGTGTGTAACAAGTGAGATGCATCGCACCCTCAGCATGGAGTAGTCTGTATGGTCCAATTTTGACTAGTTCTGAGCAGTTTTTCAGGGAGAACTTAAGGGAAATGGTGTAATCAGTTAACCTTGATCCTTTAGGGTATGAAACAACACTTTTAGGGGTTTAGAAGCCCTTAGTTTATGGACATATGTGATTGGGGTTGCAGTGCCCAAATATGTCTATAACACACAGCCACGGTTAAGGTGATACTATACGACCCACTGTTGGGACTCCTACACCAAACAATCTGAGGTCTAGTTGGGACTTCTTACTGGGGAGATCCCCTGACATGTTGGAGGGTCCAACACCTTCAACACTAACTAACTTCAATCGATAGAGTTAAATAAAAAAGAAATAAGGTGGAATAGATGGTACATATACACTATCATGAGATAGTGTAGGATACCCAACCCCCTAGATCATTAAGGAGGTGGGGCATGAAAATTTCTCCATTAAAGAATTATTCCCGAGCACTGCTATAAATCTATTTATGAGATCATGAATGTGTTCCACTCATCAAAATATTTCCAATAATGATACACTTACTCAATTCCAATATCTAAGCATAAAGTTATGCCCATTTAAAATTTATTAAGGGTTTTCCTGTCTCTCCTACCACACCATGTCCATACAAGTGATACATTATCTTTCTTACATGGTGTTTCACATTGTGTGTGTTGTCATTGATGATAAAAATATGTCATTGATGTCAAAGGGAATGTCTGATACAATAGTTATATTACTCATGAATCCTAGGAAACAGTATGACACTTGGACATCATGCATACTCTCATAAAGTCAAGTTAAAAGGAGTTTTGATGGCTTATTAAGTTTTTGATGAATTTATGATGCTAAAAAGATCCTACAAACAACATGGTTATGTAGGTCTCATTGATACCTTCCCAATGGTATATCCTACATAGAGATAATCCTCTCAGATGAGAAGTTATGGCCATTTGAAAATCAACATTAGTTGAAAGGTCAAGCTGAAGGGTCAAACTATAGGACAAAACCAAATTTTTTAATATATTATATAATGTGCACCTTTTGGGCGCAGCTACCATTCATTGACCATGTCAACAATAGATCTCAATGAAACATGCTTGACTGTTAATTATTTTAAAGAGTGTGCACCTTCTCTCTAGTTGGATGACTCGGGATCAGTATGGCTAAAATGGATGATGGATGTGGGAAAGAATTTCATGACACTTAATGCTTGTTGATGACCTAATAGGAATATGACATGTATGGAACAAATGGATCAATCCTTTAGCAAAAATTGGTGTAGTCATGTTGAATGGATATTGTGAAGTAGGCAACACCACCTAGACACATGGAAATCAACCACAGGGTGTGACAAGGCAACAATTAAATTTCGGCATGACATGTGGAATAGCCAGAAGATGCCACATGGCAAGCTTATTTGGCATTTTGTGACTAGAAAAAGGGTTGAAATAGGGTGACATATGGTACCCCTCATGGGCATCCATCTGGTTCAACGATGCCATGATGACATCATCAAGAAAATTCCTAGTGACCCCTAGGAGAAGGTCACACAGGGTGGTCACATGGTTGGATTGGGCCAAGTCTATTAACCGATAGGACATGGTCATAAAGAAGAGTTACCTTTGGTCATATGATCAGGCCGAGAAGCTAAAAAAACTTTATAAACTTTAGAAATTTCACAATGGGACATTGGATTTGTTTAGCCCAAGGAAATAAACTTAATTATAAATGATCCCCTCCATCAAAGGAAATGTAAAATGAACTCTGAAATGAAAATCTATTTTGATATGGTCAAGTGCAGTGTCTAATCTCAGAAGCATCATTTTTTGTAATGGTTATGGTTCATTTTTGTGGACAATTTTATGTCTCATTTGCTCTGTATGATCTTCATTTTGATTTGTGACTTATAATTCCATATCATGAGGGAAAAGGTTGAGGAGTGACATTGAATTGTGCTGAAGGATGTGGATTTCCCATGTATGATGTGCAAATACAACTCTTTGCTGCCAAGGCATAGAGCCAGTAACAATCACCAACATTTGGTAGAGAATTCCATAGCTACAAATCCACATAGACTTGTCATGAAATTCAAACTATATGTGAATCAACTACCAAACTTGCCCCTCATTACATTAAAAGCACATTGTTCAAACCATATGTTTTTTAACTGAATGTCATCACAAGTGGCATCAAATAGAACAATTAATTTTTGGTTGATTTGATATTGACAAGGTCTTAGGTTCGACCTGTGTTAGTTACCAGGTTTGATTTGTAGTTCTATTTTTAAATATATATGCCATTCTATCACATCATTAAGAATTATTCGACTAGAATTTTGTAACAATGATGTTGGGGTATATCTATTTTGTATAAGCACGCCCATAAAATGAGAAATTGTAGAACAATTATTTTATTACATGATTTTATATGGTTTCTATAAGTTTTTGGGGTCAATATTTTAATCCAAATTGAGTTCCAGAAAAGGAATGATGATCAAGGCTTAGTGGTGGATGTTTTTAGATGCTTGAAAATCCTTTTTAACTTATATTTGTTGACTATAATCAGTTTTGAATTTTTGAGGGTCTATGAGCAGGTTGTTGTAGTTTGTATATACATGATGAAAACAAGTTCCAAGAAGGGGATTGACTATCCATATTGATGAGTTGGTAGAAGAAAAATTTGGGAAACAAGATGAGAACTAGTGATTGTTTATTATATGAAAATTTGTGACAATATTTATGAAAATTGTTGTAGGAATAATGGTTTTATGTTATGATAATGGTTGCAGTGACAATTGTAACAAGCTATTGTAATGACAATGGTTGCAGGTTGTGGCAGTGTTTGTGAACTATGCAATGTCAAATATTATAGGTTGCAGATTGTGGCATTGTGTATGATTTAGTGATAAATGATGATGGTGGATCCAATTTGAAAATGATATGAAATATAGGCCCACCAGGAGTTGAAGGAGGAGGTGGAGCCTACAACGAGAATTTTCTTACATTCTTTCAAGGTCAGTGCCTCAATTAGGTTGTAGCCTATCGGTGGTAGCTTGCATATCTTGGGGTTAGTTGCCTCCAGTAGGTCATATCCTGGAAATTTATATAATGAATTGAAGTCAAGAAGAATATTTTTGGTTTTCTCACATATGGGTTTCCATGTAAAATCTTATGTCCCTTTGAGTTGTGATGGCTTCTTGATATGTTATGGATATGATGATAGTTTTATGATGCATTGTTATCGTTAATGATATAATGCTTATGGTTTATTTCTTTTGATTATAAAAGGTTGTGAAACAATAGAATTGACCTCACACTAATTCACCCCCCTCCTCTCAGTGTAACCTTTGGTCCAACAAGTGGTACCATAGAAGGTCATCCTCAGGAATAGTTAACTATTTAAAAATGGATCAAAGGAATTTTGACAACATGGACTTAGATGCAACAGCTACTATTCTTTTGGAATTTGAGACAGAGGAGGTTAAAAGAAAGAATGAAATCCTGGAAAAGCTGCTCAGTGAAGTTAAAAAGTAACTGGGAGAAATAGAAAAGAAGTTAGAGGAGAAGAATGACACAATTTCCCATATTAAGAAAGATGTAGCAAGGCAAGGCAACCAACTAAGGAAATTTAGGAAGATGCTCAAACCAAAACAAGCAACAAAAGGAAAACCTTCAGGTATCACTGATTATTTTATAATTATTTTCCGTGTTATGCATTTGATCAAAAGGAAACTGATTATGATTATGGGAGAAATTTTTTACAAGGTCACATCAAATTCTTTCTATTTCATGACTTTGGACACAAGGCTTTGGATTGTAAACTAAATCAAAGTAGGGAAAGGAGTTCCCTCAATGTATGGAAAAAGAAGGAAGAAAAGTGCGACCTCATTCTATATTCCTAGAAACAAGAGAGCAAATGGTATTTCGATGGTGGTTTCTCAAGACATGTGACATGAGATTCCAGAAAATTCATCAACATTGAGGAAAAAGATAAAGGTAAAGAAAATTGTGGAAACAATGCATATACACATATTATAGGAAAAGGAATTGGAAACATTGAAAATGGAAGAACCAAAGCATAGGATATTGTGTATATAGAAGGATTAAAACATAATTTATTGAGAATTAATAAGTTGTGTGATCAAGGCTTTGATGTAATATTCAACTCCAAAATATGTGAAATCAGGAATGAAAATACTAGTAAGTTTTTGGCAAGAGCTATTAGAACATACTAGATCAATCAAACATTCAAAAATGTTGCGTTAGAAAATTATATGAAAGTTGGTTTTGGCATAAAAGATTGGGACATATCTGTTTGGACAAATTGGTGAAGATTATAAGAATGCAAACTGTCAAAGATATGCCTAGGATTTCATAACCTCAATATGGATTGTGTAAAGCATGAAAAATTGGTAAACAAGCCATAGTTTTCTTCAAAGCAAAAGAGTATTCAACATCCTGATCAACCACGCTCCAAAAGGTGAGAGATATTTTATGCTATTTGTTGATGATTTTACAAGAATAACATGGTTTAACTTGAGAGTTCATATTTCCACAATTTTTCATATTGTCAAAGTTTTTTGGAAATAAATTTTGTAGATGTTTAGCCGAGAAGACTAAGCATCATGTCTATATTGAAGAGGCTCAAGTCATTGTTAAAGTTGCATAGTTTCACCATCGCAAATTTAGAGAGGCCCTGGAGATTGAGAAAAGGCCGAAAAATCTCAATAGGGATTATGGCTGGAAATTTAGTAGTTGTTGGGTCCCAGCCCTGTCTTCCTAGCCTCCTCAGTCCCTCTTTTGTATGGTCTTAGGGTTTCCTTTTCCCTCCCCTTAGAGGTTGTCTTCTGTGGTTGGTCCTCTTTTCCCTTTGTTTGTTATAATTTTCTAATAAAAAAAAAAAATAGCTTTTAATCATAATTTATATATTCAAAGTTTTATTCTTCGCATCCTAATAGTATATTGGAATTAGTATAATTTAATCCCTTCTATTATCTTAATTAACTAATATTATTTGGTTTTTTAGTTACTAATAAGATGTTTAATAAATTAATTTCGAACCATTAAATGTATTAACCTAATTACAATTATATTTTGTAACTGTTATTATTGGGTTACATTTAAACTTAAATATTATAATTGGAATAATAATATTCAAGAAATAATTTAATAAATTATTTTTTGTTTTCATGATTTCAATGATTATATATATATATACGTATAATATATATATATATTTGAGTACTATTAAACCTTTAGAATTGAAATGATAAATAAAAATAATTATTAAATAAATAATATACCAATAATATTATCTTATTACATACTATTATAACGTGATATATATATGTTCATTATGATATAGTCTAAATAAATTATCCCTTTAAGCTAGACTCTAAGATTATTTTAATTCATCCTAATGAACCTAATATTATAACTATAATATATATATATATACAAATATATAGTGATTAATAAACAATTAAAGTAAAGAAATAAATTACCAACCATTATAGCTATTTAATTATAATTTTCTAATATATATTTAACTTTTAAAAATAGTTTATATATTTTAAAAGGTTGAATATATTTGTTATTCAACTTTTAAACTTAACAACCTAATAGTATTTGGAATTAGTTTATTTTAATCCCTTCTATTATCTAAATTACCTAATATTATACATATTCGATAAATAAAAAATTTGAACCATTATATATATTAATATATTTACCCAATTACAGGGGTATAGTTAATCTTAAATATTATAAATCCCGAATTAATTATTAATTATTAAATAAATTATAAAATTATTTTTTTGGTTTTTCATGATTTTTAAGTATATTCGATATATGTATTAATTTACTTTCAAACGAAACCATTAGACATTGAAATTGATAAAATATAGATAATATTAAATTTTAAACTTATATATATGAACCAATACATATTACTTTTTATTCTGATATTTGGAACGTATATATATATATAATATATTATATATATATATATATATTATATATATAAACAATTGTATTTAGTTAAATAAACAAATGATTTACTAACCAGTAGGATTACTTTACTTATATATTTTTACCTAATTTAACTAATTTCTAGGAATATTAATAATTAAAATATAGCAAGAATATAATTTTTTTTTAACTAGGGTCATAAGGTTAGAATTAGTTGTTATCAATCTAGTTGTTGGAGTCTCTGCCCAAACTATTTAACAAGCTAAGCTGGATCGGTTCTTCAACTTGTCCTGACGATGAACCACACTGGTTGGTTCGAAACGCGTCGACAAATGATTATTTATGTGATTTCGCCGAAAATTCTCTAAACAATGATAAGAGTGATTTCTCATCTAACCTTTAGTGAGATTGGCTAAGAGACTAGATTAATGGTAAAAAAAATATAAATTATTAGAAAATGCTCAAAAAAAACTATTAAATTATAAATGAATTAATAAGCAATCCAAAATAAATAAATAGTAAAGAATATAAATTATGGATAAAAATAATAAGGGGGAGGGGGGCGATTAGATTAATAGTAAAATTAGATATGAATTATAATATATAATATTATAATAATATATTACATTATATGTTAATAAATAAATAAATCATATATATATATATATATATATATATATATATATATATATATATATATATTTTAGTGAACTATATATTATTCAATGAGTTAATAAGGGGAAAAGTGGGTGGAACTCAAAATGGTGATTATGGTTTTCATGCTTATGTATTCACAGATCTCAACTGTTGCTTACAAATTTCATGGCATTCGTTTTGTGTTTCGACGAGGGCTTGACTCATGTTAGCTTGGCTCTCTTGTATGAGACAACCCTATCAACCTAGCATTGGAAGGTTGTTGTTCATAATGGCAGGGCTTGCGAATATTATGCGAACTGCCAGAACCTTGGTTAAGATCAAATCAAATACATTAAGGCATGTAGAGAAAAAACATGGATTTCAAACTCTGGCACTCATGTAGGCCTAGATTGGAGATGGGTCGACTCGTTTTTCAAAATTTTCACTCAACATTTGTAGAGGAAAACAATATTGGTTTCAATTCACATTGATACAATCCATATGTATTTGTTTTCTCCTGTATGGTGATAATTGTTTACACTATGTATGCAACATCTCATCTGGCATTCATCCTGAACCAACTATCCCTGTTTTCTAGGGTTTACGAGTTTTAAGTGGCATGCCTTTATGAGTAAAAATTCCTCTAGCAGGGCCTCTTCTCTCTCGATTTCTAATTTGGAATAGATCAAACCATTTAAATTTTTTTTATCAAAAATATCAATAGGGCTTCTAGGCTCTTCGAGATCAAGAGCTCAAAGACAATCATCTCTTTAAAATAGAAAATTGAACGAGTTTGGGGTTTGACAATATCATTTTAGTGGTTAAAATTTGAACGAAAAATCCTTCAATATTGAAACTTCTTTCAAGAATGTAGAATCACAAAATACTCAACAATTAGTCTCTACAATAGGTTCCAGGGGGTTCACTAGGTGCAAGACCTCGAGCTGATCCATCTAGCTCTTTTAATGATGTAGTTCGAGGGAAGGCACAAAACCCTATAGAAACAAACAAAAACATTCTAGGACCGTCCATTGTGGATGAAATGGAGCAAGATCCATCCATGGAGGTCAACATCCCCAAGGTATCCTCCCTATTCACAACTCTGGAGTTGAAATCCATTATTTGCAGGTTTAATGGCTTATGGCCAAAATCAGAAGCATTACATCAATGGGTTTTCTCGTAATGGTAACCTAATTGTGACATTTACATCGATTCAAATAGATTATTTATGGTCCAATTTGATACACAAAAATAACTAGGATTTTTTCTAAATGATGGGCCATGGTTCTAGGGAAAAGTTGGATTATTTATTACTCTGTGGTTCCCTAGTTTTGATGCGATCTCCATGGTGTTAAATACTATGAAAGTACAGGTTAGGCTACCAAATATTCCCCTTCATTCTAGCACCATCAAGTCATTGAATCTTTTCGGAACAAACTAGGAAAATTTAAAAAAATGGGCCTTTAAGGAATACTTTTGCTAGAATCTATGTGGAGATAGATGTTAGTAAAGGATTACCAGCTCACATCGCTATAAAGCATAAGTATTTCTAGTGGTCTCAATTTCTATACTATGAGAACACAACCTTCGTATGTAAAGTTTTCTTCCAAACATGACATCTCCAGAACTCATGTCCTATGGAGAAAAAGATCCCCCCCCCCAAAAAAAAGGAGACAAACATATCCAAAGGATGGAAGTTTTGTGATCCTACTCTCATAAAGGAAGCAGAGGATGAAAATACAAAGATTCAATTAGAAAAAACCAAAGAGATTGGGGAGGTGGGGAATGCAATAAAATTTAATTTTGCTCCCCCACCCCCGATAGTTGTGTTCAGATCTTGAATAAAAACAACTTCCGATAGGTCTGCGTGGCACTAAACGAGATCATTTCTTAGAGGGTTTAGACTCTAACAAAAATACCCCTCATTTGGAGGTGGGAAATGATCTAGCATTGGTTTTGGTTGACCCAGATTCTCATGGGTGGAAATAAGTCCGAAGTAGTAAGGGTGAAAAGAAAAAATTCAACTCAAAATGATCAACTTTAATTTTCCTTTTTATTTTTTCTTTTTCTTGTCTATGCTTGAATGTACATGCTCATATGAACTTTCAACAAGCACTTTTCAGCTCAAAAATCTATTGATGTGCTCCTGTTATGACTCTCACAACATACAAACTATGTTTGCCTACAAAATGTAGTTTGTACTTTTATTAATGAAAATTACAATTCTTTTCCTGTGGAAAGAAAAGGAGGGGGAAGGCTGTAATCATAAAGTTGATGGGGTGGGGAGGAGTGAAATAAAGAAAAATCTGTAGTATATAATGACTATATATATAAGTATTTTGAAACCGAGAGGGAGGAAAAATACAAAATGGAAAGGGAGGAAAATGTTAAATATAAAGGAAATGAATTAGAGGGGGGGAAGAAGGGGAAAAAGGTGGGAGGGGGGATAGAATGAAAAAATTATAGAGTAAGTTGACAGATTATTGGTTTCCATGAGGGGATATGATTATCTCCCTGTTGAAGTTATTGGGGGTTTTTTAGTCTCCAACGCTTCCTTGATGGTTCAAGCATTATAGAATAAGATACAAGCTAGGATTCTAGACTGGTCAAACAAATAAGGTGATTGGTGTTGAAGGATTTATCAATGATGGTAAACTTAACCATCTAGTGATTTTTGGTATATATAACGTTTTCCTTAACATAGGACATGACGGTTCGACTTGTTTGTCCAATCAAAGGATTTTTGAATGAACAAGTAATTTGGTAGACACTTGATCCTTGCATGGGATTAGACTTATCTTTGGCTGACATGAATAACTTTTTTAGGGTTTTATGAGGTTTGAATATGATATTAATGTTCTTTTTGGCCAACATCTTGGAAATGATATCAATGGTTCCTTTTATGTAAAGGAGAGATACGTGGGGACAGGGAGGGGATGGATTATTGTGGTTGGATTCAGGGTGAGAGATGACATGGATTAGGTGACATTTTATTGAGGAAAGGAGCTAGGGAGAAAATATTTTAAGGACCCTCTATTCCTTGACAACTTTATCACCCTCCTTTGTGATGGCTCTCTTACCCACCAAGTTTACAAAAAAAGGATCCATATTGACTTTTATCTACACACCCGTTCTCACCACTACCCATCCCAAAAATCTAGTGTTCTAAAAAAGATTATCTCTTAGGCCTTTAAAATATCTGCTCCCTAGTTTCTTTCCTTAGAAAAATACCACTTGATCCAATCTGTCAAAGCCAATGGATAATTTTCCTCTCAAATTTATAAAGCATTCTAAGCTTCCTCTCACATTAAATACAACCACTTTGATCCCTCCCCTCCCTATGGCGAAATATTTTTTCCTTACATAAAACGAGCCATTGATATCATTGCCAATATTTTGGCCAAAAATAAAGTTAAGACCATATTGAAACCCCATTAAACCCTTAGATAGTTAATTGGGTCAGCCAAAGAAAAGTTCGATCCCATGAAACCATAAAGTGTCTACCAAATTCCTAGTTCATGTGGAATTTCTTGCATTGGCCAAAAAGGCCAGCTTGTCATAGCCCGTGTTAAGGTGCACATCATAGATAACAACCATCACTGGGTGTTTAAGTCTTCTATTGGTGAGCACTACTTCAACACCAATAACCTTATTTGTTTTGACTGTGCTAGAATCCTAGCTTGTATCCCATTTTATAATGCTCAAATCAGCAAGGAAGCACTGGAGATTGAAAAGAACTCCAAAAGCTTCAAAAAGGAAGATGGTTATAATCTTATCCCCTCATGGAAACTAATAATTCATAAACTTACTCTATAATTTTGTCATTCTATATCTCCCTCCTCTTTCTTCCCTTTCTTCCCCCCTTGAAATCAATTCCTTTATCTTTAACATTTTCCTTGCTTTCGCTTTTGTGTTCTTCCTCTCTCCCAGTTTCAAAATTCTTATACATATAGTCATTTTTCCCTTATATTTTTCTCTTTATTGTTCCACCCCCCCACCCCCTTCTTGATGAGCCCCAAAAACGGGTAAATTTATGGGCTCATTTTGCCTATTGTTCTTGATTAATCCACCATTCTTCATAGTTTTATGCATGCTTTTGAATATATTTATGTTAATTGAATGAATGAGAATAGTCACTTGAACACAAAGTCTAATACGTGCTTATTGTAGATTTTTGTACATCTTTTGGACCAAGGTCAGGCATTTATGAGCAAATTGGCAGCCAAATACGAAGGAACAAGGCTCAGGATTTATAGGAGGGGTGTCTCCTATTGGAATTATGACACAGGTTTGGCATAAGGTTGGCTTGATGACATAAATGTTGTCCTTGAGGGAAACTCACTCAAATAGCAGATCACAAGTTCAGGCTCTCAATATAGTAGAAAATGAGATACCCATAGGTTCTTGTTCACAAAGCTACGGACATTGGCAGGTTCTGCAGGTACGCCGATCAAAAGGTGCGGACATGTTCGTGGGTGCACAGAACAAAAAGTGCGGACGTAAAGTACACGCACTTTCATGTAGAGAAAAACGCACGCACGTGGGAAATATTATGGTTGGTCCATGGTATTTAGTCTGACATTGTTGATCCTATGGTTTTCGTCCGTGGTTTTGCATCTAAAGTATTGAACCCAAGTTTTGGGTCCCTAGTTTTGGATCTCTATGGTTTTGGACCATGGTTTGAGTAAGGCCTAGTCTATAAAAAGGAAAGGAGATCATTTGGCTAGATATAGATGTGTTGAATATCTTAAGAAGAGCAAGATCTGAAATACTGGTGATCGGTTGGTGAGCTGAACCTGAATCAAGGAGAAACCTGAGCATTACAAGACAGATCTACTGATGGGTTGAGATCTCTTTGGCACAAGATTAGATTTGTAAATCTGATATTCTGGGGTATAATTGAAGTCTGATAAATTATCTATACCCGCAGGTCCGCAGGCTAGACACAACATAGGTGCGGAGGTCCGTAGGCTAGACACGAAGTAGGTACGGAGGTCCGTAGGCTAGACACAGCTCAGGTGTGGAGACCTGCAGGCCAGACACAACACAGGTGTGGAGGTCTGCATGCTAGACACAACACAGGTGCGGAGATCCGCAGGCCAGACATAGCGCAGGTGCAGATACCTGCAGGCTCGACACAGCAGAGGTGCAGACACACGCAGGTTTCTATTGGTGAAGTTGCAGACCTTTCTTGAAATATGTTTTAGCTGCTTTTGTCTATTACTGCAGTGTCCAGGGTTCTGAATTGGTGTCTGGTTGCTGTGTGCTGAGAAATTATTGATTCAGTATTTGAACAAGGAAGTTGGTTGATTGTAGATCTATTTGATGTTTGATTGATATTCATGGATCCAGTCTGAAAATTTATGAAATGTGGTCCCTGGAAGAAAAGAGAAGGTTGAAGCCTTCAGTAGGTCAGCAACTATGTACTAGTACCTCAGCTAGTACAAGAACTAAGGGGGTTGTAGCTCCCTTCCAGGAAAGTCTGGAGAACGAGAGAAGGTTGTAGCCTTCTGTAGGTTGAAGCCTACATGCTGGTATAAGACTGCACTAGTACATAATCATTGTAAAAAGAAGTTTCTAATTGAAAGAAGATAGAGACATATTGCAGCAGGTGGTTTTCACCCACATTGGGTTTCCACCTTATATCTTGAGTTCTTTGGTGTGACTATCTGCTCTATTTTTCTTGTACCTGTTTGCTGTTATATGGTTCTGACACACTGATTAATGATCAACATCTGAAGAATAAATTAAATTATAAGTCTGGAAGGTATACGCAAGTTTCATTAGTTAGATATGAAAATGTTTGTATAAATTGAAAAGCATTAGATAATACTGATTCACCCCCCCCCCTAGTATTATTTTCAACAATTGGTATCAGAGCAGGTCCTTCAGGAAAAGCTTGATCGCTTGAAGGAAGATCTATCATCATGAGCAACTACGAAAAGGAAACTCATCTTCAGGTAGTTAAGAGTGTTATCACTCAGGTTGTCCCTAGGCTCCTGTAGGGATACGGTCGAGGTAACCACAAACCAATCTTTGGACTGCAGGTTCTAGTGCAGCTGCAATCAGAGAGGGCTCTCTCTTAATGATTCAACTTTGTTGATGATTTTAGGCTAGCTTTTGGCTCAGGGGTTTTTGTTTGTGTTTGGATGGAAGGAAAATGCTTTCAGGCAGAGAGACAATTCACGAAATGATAAGTTTCAAACCATTGGGCATGAAGTCATGGGTTAGGATTATCAGTGCGTTTTCTTAGTCATAAGAGAAATATGAAGCAGGATAGCTGCTCACAACACAATCTTCAAACTAAAAGGATGAATGATATGTAAGGAATGAGAGGCACTTAAGAATCTCTCACTCAGCTTAACAGAGGAAGGATGATCTCTATCTAGGGGCAATGAAGAATCCCTGGATAAATGTCTAAGGTTCAGGCAAACATGAGCCATGTGGAATTCATATTTATGCCTAAAAAGAGGAAAACATAAAGAAACAACAGAAATTGAGCATAGAGTGTATTTAAACAAATTCTAAGCTATTCATCTTTTCTGCTATTTAGATGGTAACTTATGAATGGAAAACAGAGGTAAGAAGCACTTATTGAGTTATGCATCAGCACGAGAATTCTATAATCACCCTTCAACCGGTAAACACAGTGAACAATCCATTCTCCAAAAGCTCATAAGTAGTCTTTGATTATAGAAACTTATCAGGTGTTACAGTGCGAGTCTCTCCTGGAGCAAAATCAGCTAAAGATAGTTTGCTGACCACCAACCAACCAACCCTTAATACAATATTGTCGGCTGTCTTTATAGTGCAAATATCTCAAATTATTTATTACAATTGACCTATAACAGGTCTACAAAAAGAGCTTTCTAAAACCTAAACTTGTGCCAAAAATTAAATGCAGGTAAATATCTATTGAACTGTGTCAGAGGTAGCTGGATAAAAAAGAGTGCAATGTGGCCCTTGGAGGCTCGATGCAGTACTGCTGGAATAATTACGCTTTGGGATCTGCAGTTCTATTCTGGTGCGAGTTAAATGTGCAATAAGCATGATTTGAGAGTTTTGAGTGGCCTCGCCCTCTTTTTTGACTTTGCTGGAAGGTATTTAATTTTCTCCTGCTTTGGGCCGCTATTAAGATCTTCACTGATACTCTTTGCCGCTACATTGATGGTCCCCGCCGCTTACTAATACTCTTTGACGTGCTTTCTCTCTGTAGATCTGATCTGATACTCTTTAATCTCTGTCTCTGGTCTCTTCCTGTCTTCAAATCGATTTAATTTGGCAAAATTGGGCAATTTCGGGCCTTTTCGGTGCAAAACAGGCCAAGGAATCAAAAGATTCCCTAATATGACCTATTTCCCATAGCGATGCGCATCGAAAACTGCCTTCGTTTCTCATTCCGGAGCTCTGAAGCACGATTTTTCCTCTTGTGCGAATTTTCAGTTTTTTGGTTGCTGACGTCAACATGACATCAGCAGTACGGCGGATGACGTCAGCATGCTGACGTCAGCAGTGGGGCCCTTTGGTACGGATGTGACATCATCAAGGTGATGTGGCAGTACGGCGGGGTGACGTGGCGCTGATACGTCACAGGGTGACGTGGGCCGGGCGCAGGCTGGGTGAAGTGACGTGGAGGCGACATGGCAGGGTGAGGTGGCGCTCCTGTTACGTGAGGGGAGGGCGGTTTTCCTGGGCATCGGACTGCCTTTGGTATGGACGTGGTTTCTGTCAGGGGCAGCCTGATGCAATGGGAGGTCGCCACTTGTCCCGGTGTACGACGGTAAAACCGTTGGATGTCGTGTGGTAACCTTCCACCATAATCGGGCGCTCGATGTGATCAAAGACCGTCGGATCTGGGGGAGGCGATTCGACGGTGGACGGAAAAAGGAGATGCGCGGGGTTTAGCAAAGGCACGCGCGCGTTAAAGGCTCAATTTTTTGCAGCGCGGTGGGTTTTAAACTTTAGAAAATGGGAAAATGTGTTTTGCACAGTGGAAACTTATCAAACAAACATTGATAGTTTTCATAGAAGAATGCGCGGGGAGGGTTATTAGCATTTGGAAAGGGTTTCCTTTGTGTTTGGAAGGGGTCCAGACACTTGGGAGTGGAAATTTTTTGTAGAGGGAGGGTTCTTACTAAAGTCCAGGTGACTTAGTAATTCCCAGTGAAGTATTTATGGTTATATTTCAACCAGGGGATATTTACATAAGGGGGTTATCTACATAGTTTAGTATGGGGATAGGGAAAATATAGGGAGTTAAATAATAGTGCTAGTAGTTAATATGGAGATGACCAGAAAGCGCTAAGCTTCAGAGATATTAGGCTTCAAAAGGGAAGATAGAACCTTATAGAGAAAGTATGGCTCCTCTTTGAGTGAAGCAGGTCTTCACCCAGGCTAATGACATGAAAAATGATGAAACTAAGAGATATCAAGTAGATCTTGACCTATTTTTGGGGAAATTAGTTAATGATTTTGGGGAGATGGATAAAGGGAAGTTAGTTATGCCTGTTTTGAGCTCTTTCACATAAAACTGCCTGGTGATTGTGCCTAGAGTAGAGATGACACCTTGAAAACATGGAACTGATTAGAAATCAAGATTCTGCAACCTCAAACTACCTACCCAGCCTACTTACCTAACATTTTTTCTTCTTTTGGTTTGGGTGCACTTAGACTTGCAGACCCATCATTTCAATTTTTCCTTATTATGCCATTCCTATCTACAAACTACCCTTTTTTCTTCCAAGGGCCCAGATTAAGCAATTGGGCTCCTTTGATTCTCTACCTATCTAAGAATCTGCCAAGATTAAGCTGTTTGGACAGATTTTCATTCTCTATATTCTAAAACAGAAAATTGAAACCTAGGGAGACCAGGATTAAGCTGTTTGGACCTCCCTTTAGCTGAAAATTGTAAAAAACTGGAAAGACTTTTCAAAATGTGGAAAGCAGTTAGATGAACTGTGAGTAGTCTTCTTTGCTTAGTGACTGTTTAGCAAATATGGAGCATTGCAGCATGCAAAGTATGACATATTTGTCCTGAAAAATGTCGATCATGAAATATGAGTAACCTGCTGCAGCAGGAGGCTAACATATGGCTTCTTTGAGACCACTAATGAAACACTCCAAGTAGAAGTCATATCCTAGACCATCAATTTTGATGGACAATGTCAAATGACTCAAAAAATTAGATTCCTTTCAAAGCAATCATAGAGGGCTTTTGAGAGGATGTGCCAAGTTATGTTCCCGAGATAACATTTCTAATGCCACTACCACCATTTTTTTCTCTCTTGGTCCAAGTAAAGGGCTCCCCCATGTAGTTTTGTTTGATCTTCGCAAATATAATTAAGGGAGAAATATTGTTCTATTTGTGCTATCCATAGTGCAAGATTAGATCCACCAAATATGTACATGTCCAGCTTGGGTGATCGAGGGAGGGAATGTTTGTGATTTCCATGGAAGTGAATGTGATGGCTAGATTCTCCTTCAAGGTCTTCATCAGCAATATGATCCTCCTGATGAGACCTGTGCATCATATTGGTGAGTAGTGAAAGTTGTGAGGTAATTTGGTCCATATTGCCTTGGAATGCATCCAACCTTTTTTCAAGGTTCTTGATCTTGTCATAGGCCATGACTTGAGATCTGTTACCTACCATACAAAATCCTGGGTCAATTACTTAAGAATAGTCTTCCTGGAGAGAAGGTGAGCTTAGGAATCTGTTGGTAGGGGTCACTTGAAGTCACTTCAGAAAAATTTGGGATCGCTATAAAATTGAGGGTGACCATTGTATGGTACCACTATAATCAGATCATCGTCCTGAAGCTTATGGGCTAAGTCTCTTGCAAGCATCCCAATGTGGTCTAAGATTATTTTATTTTTTTACTTCGAAAGGACTTTTACTCCTCACTGATCAATACTGTAGTGGCTGAATTCCAGAAAACTTGATCCTACCCAATCTCATACGAAAATAGGGCCCAAACTAGAGTAGAAACAAACCTCACTACATAACAGGTCTGATCGACACTCTTAAACCCCAACTACTCAATGTGAGATGCACGTTAGCAATGGAACCCCAACAGTTAGATCTGATGCGTATAATGATGACAGAACCCTGACTGATGTATCTGATTTGCACTGTGTCGACAAAACCCCAGCTACTAGATCTGATATGGAAGATAAGGTAGTGGGAGGTCTTTGTAGGTTTTAACCCCGTACAGAAATTACCTGCATACGAATTCTAAATCACAAGAAAAATAAAAATGCGAGAGCATAACACATAAAACACATATACACAGAGATTCCCACTGGATCTCAAAACCGAGACTACCAGCTTGATTTTTTCATTATATTACTTTCAATGTTACAATACATATTTATACATGCCGAAGCATCCAATACCATGGACCGAAAACCATCGCGTCCAAAAC
>APFE030310453.1:238508-249841 GCA_000404065.3 Pinus taeda
GACATCACCGGTCAAACTTTGGACAAAAATCTTCATTCTTACACTGTCATCATCAATTTCATAACTCTCGAAATAATCCTGCATTTTCTTTGTATGTTGTAGGGCGGTGCAGGAGTTCGTACCATCAAAATAGGTGATTTTTGTCTGGTAGTCATGAGGCATAGCCCCGGGATTAGTAGGCAACTGTAAGGGCGCATATCTAGCCATGATGATGGGGATAAGGGGAACACCTAGGGCAGCGGGGATAACAGGAACAACCAGGGTAGAAGGAGTAGTAGTGGTAGTAGGAGTATGGGATGGAGGTGTAGAGGAGCTGCTTGGAGAAGGAGGTGATGAACCAGGGGAACTTGGGGTTGACCTGAATAAAACTTTGACAGGGGTTGGAACACTGCTTAGCTGAACTGTTTCAAGACTCGCAGCAGTTGGGTCTTCTTTTTGCTTTTGTTTTCTAATGATCTTCGGAATTAAATTCAGATTTTCAAAAACAGTTGGGCGATTTGGATCAGGATTTGATCGTGTATCACGCGTTTTCTTCTTAGGAGCCAACTTCTACTCTATTTTTTGGGAACTTTTTCTAACAAACACAGGTCGACCAAGGCCTTCAAAGGTCGGTTTCTTCCTCTGTGGGGCTGCGGACTGGTTTAGTGAGATTATCTGAGGAAGTCCCCAGTGGAGTCGCCATTATGTTATCACTCAGGTTGTCCCTAGGCTCCTGTAGGGATACGGCCAAGGTAACCAAAAACCAATCTTTGGACTACAGGCTCTAGCCCACCTGCAATCAGAGAGGGCTCTCTCTTAATGATTCAAATTTGTTGATGATTTTAGGCTAGCTTTTGGCTTAGGGATTTTTATTTGTGTTTGGATTATGAAATGATAAGTTTCAAACCATTGGGCATGGAGTCATGGGTTAGGATTATCAGTGTGTTTTCTTGGTCATAAGAGAAATATGAAGCAGGATAGCTGCTCACAACACAATCTTCAAACTAAAAGGATGAATGATATGTAAGGAATGAGAGGCACTTAAGAATCTCTCACTCAGCTTAACAGAGGGAAGGATGATCTCTATCTAGGGGCAATGAAGAATCCCTGGATAACTGTCTAAGGTTCAGGCAAACATGAGCCATGTGGAATTCATATTTATGCCTAAAAAGAGGAAAACATAAAGAAACAACAGAAATTAAGCATAGAGTGTATTTAAACAAATTCTAAGCTATTCTTCTTTTCTGCTGTTTAGATGGTAACTTATGAATGGAAAACAGAGGTAAGAAGCACTTATTGAGTTATGCATCAGCACGAGAATTCCATAATCACCCTTCAACCGGTAAACACAGTGAACAATCCATTCTCCAAAAGCTCATAAGCAGTCTTTGATTATAGAAACTTATCAGGTGTTACAGTGCGAGTCTCTCCTGGAGAAAAATCAGCTAAGGATAGTTTGCTGACCACGAACCAACCAACCCTTAATACAGTATTGTCGACTGTCTTTATAGTGAAAATATCTCAAATTATTTATTACAATTGACCTAAAACAGGTCTACAAAAAGAGCTTTCTAAAACCTAAACTTGTGCCAAAAATTAAATGCAGGTAAATATCTATTGAATTGTGTCAGAGGTAGCTGGATCAAAAAGAGTGCAATGTGGCCCTTGGAGGCTCGATGCAGTACTGCTGGAATAACTATTCTTTTGGATTTGTAGTTCTGTTCTGGTGCGAGTTAAATGTGCAATAAGCATGATTTGAGAGTTTTGAGTGGCCTCGCCCTCTTTTTTGACTTTGCTGGAATGTATTTAATTTTCTCCTGCTTTGGGCCGCTATTAAGATCTTCGCTGATACTCTTTGCCACTACATTGATGGTCTCTGCCGCTTACTGATACTCTTTGATGTGCTTTCTCTCTGTAGATCTGATCTGCTACTCTTTAATCTCTGTCTTTGGTCTCTTCCTGTCTTCAAATCGGTTTAATTTGGCAAAATCGGGCAATTTCGGTCCTTTTCGGTGCAAAACGGGCCAAGGAATCAAAAGATTCCCTAATATGGCCTTTTTTCCGTAGCGATGCACATCGAAAACTGCCTCCGTTTCTCATTCCGGAGCTCCGAAGCACGATTTTTCCTCTTGCGCGAATTTTTGGTTTTTTGGCTGCTGACGTCAGCATGACATCAACAGTACGGCGAATGATGTCAGCATGTTGACGTCAGCAGTGGGGTCCTTTGGTATGGATGTGATGTCAGCATGCTGACGTCATCAAGGTGACGTGGCAGTATGGCGGGGTGACATGGCGCTGATACGTGGTAGGGTGACATGGGCCAGGCACAGGCTGGGTGAAGTGACGTGGAGGTGACATGGCAGGGTGAGGTGGCGCTCTTGTTACGTGAGGGGAAGGCGGTTTTCCTGGGCATCGGACCGCCTTTGGTACGGAGGTGGTTTCTGTCAGGGGCGGCCCGATGCAATGGGAGGCCGCCACCTGTCCCGGTGTACAACGGTAAAACCGTTAGACGTCGGGTGGTAACCTTCCACCATAATCGGGCACGCGATGTGATCAAGGACTATCAGATCTGGGGGAGGCGATCTGACGGTGGACGGAAAAAAGAGATGCGCAGGGTTTAGCAAAGGCGCGCACACGTTAAAGGCTCAATTTTTCGCGGCGCGGTGGGTTTTAAACTTTAGAAAATGGGCAAATGTGTTTTACGCGGTGGAAACTTATCAAACAAACATTGATAGTTTTCGTAGAAGAATGCACGGGGAGGGTTATTAGCATTTGGAAAGGGTTTCCTTAGTGTTTGGAAGGGGTCCAGACACTTGGGAGTGGAAATTTTTTGCAGAGGGAGGGTTCTTACTAATGTCCAGGTGACTTAGTAATTCCCAGTGAAGTATTTATGTTTATATTTCAACCAGGGGGAGGGGATATTTACATAAGGGGGTTATCTACATAGTTTAGTATGGGGATAGGGAAAATATCGGGAGTTAAATAATAGTGTTAGTAGTTAATATGGAGATGACTAGAAAGCGCTAAGCTTCAGAGGTCTTAGGCTTCAAAAGGGAAGATAAAACCTTATAGAGAAAGTATGGCTCCTCTTTGAGTGAAGCAGGTGTTCACCCAGGCTAATGACATGAAAAATGATGAAACTAAGAGATATCAAGCATATCTTGACCTCTTTTTGGGGAAATTAGTTAATGATTTTGGGGAGATGGAGAAAGGGAAGTTAGTTATGCCTGTTTTGAGCTCTTTCACATAAAACTGCGTAGTGATTGTTCCCTGAATAGAGATGACACCTTGAAAACATGGAACTGATCAGAAATCAAGATTCTGCAACCTCAAAACTACCTACCCAGCCTACTTACCTAACATTTTTTCTTCTTTTGGTTTGGGTGCACTTAGACTAGCAGACCCATCATTTCAATTTTTTCTTTTTATGCCTTCCTATCTACAAACTACCCTTTTTACTTCCAAGGGCCCAGATTAAGCAGTTGGGCTCCTTTGATTCTCTACCTATCTAAGAATCTGCCAAGATTAAGCTGTTTGGCCAGATTTTCATTCTCTATATTCTAAAACAGGAAATTGAAACCTAGGGAGACCAAGATTAAGCTGTTTGGACCTCCTTTTAGCTGAAAATTGTACAAAACTGAAATGACTTTTCAAAATTTGGAAAACAGTTAGATGAACTCTGAGTAGCCTTCTTTGCTTGGTGACTGTTTAGCAAATATGGAGCATTGTAGCATGCAAAGTATGACATATTTGGCCTGTAAAATGTCAATCATGAAATATGAGTAACTTGCTGTAGCAGGAGGCTAACATTGTGAAAATGGTGGATGAAATCGAAAAAGTGAATCTTTTATTGTTGCTGCATTTGTTTCTAAATTTGTTGTTGGATCTTCTGCTGAATGTATAGAATCTGCTATTGAATGCGGCTGAAAATGTATAAGGCTTAGAAGGTATACAAAAATCAGAATTTACACTTGCCCCCCAGCCTTATTTATTGACTTGTCCTCAAGTCATCTACATCAAAAACAACTAAAAAACAATGAAATGAAATCTGCTTCATCTGTTACAAAATATGGGTCTTCAAGTCTTCAACATTCGATGGCACAAATCTTACTATGTGAATAAATGTTCTGGTGTCAAACATAGCAAGAAATTTTTAACTTAGTGGCCATTAATGAATGCCACTAGCCAACACGAGAGCTCCCACCATTGATTTCGATGGGAGTCAAGATGCCTAACACATCTTTGTAGATATGAATAAATTTGTTGTGGTCGAGTCACTTACAAAATCCAATGAACGAGGAATATTAATGTACTTCCATTGTTCATTGGCAAGAGTACTTGCCATTAAGGCATGCAAGTCTCTAGTTGATTTTTTTAAAGATTATTAGACTCTAGGACTTTGACTCAATGATATGTCGAAGTAGAGCTTTATTGGTGGAAAATGAAAAATGGCAAGAAGTTTGTAAGTAAACTTCTTTTCTTTTATTGGTGGTTTAGGAATGGATGAAAGGAAGTGCATGTTGAATGAATAAGAACTCTTGCTGTGAAAAATGGATATGGAAATGTCATGCTTTATGGATTTACAATTGGTGGAATTCATTTTTTTTTCAAAAAGGGAGGTGCAAGGTAGTGGTTGTGGACATGGATTTGTTTTTAGAATTTTTCATGAATTTAGTCTTTGGAAGACCAATTGTCGTCACAATGTAATCTCCTTAATGATCACTTGATTGTCTAGTAACCTGTAAAAAAACCTTGGCAGAAAGAAAACATAAGTGTGTTCAAGAAGAAATGGGCAGTTCCTTCATGATTCTTACGAAAAAATTTCGTACCAAATAAAAGAAATTAAAGACCATCAAAGTGTTGCAATTGACTCAATCATGATATTAATATTAATCCATTCTTAAAGATCATGAAAAGTAAATTTACTCCCTGTTTGTGTCAGATAACTCATGAAATGTGCTCTGCAAAAAGATTGACATTAGAAAGATCTGTTGTGTTATGCATATTAGTATGTCACATAAAAGCATTCAACGGAAAGATGTTTTGAGTTTAATGCCAACTTGAAGCTATTGAAACAAGATAATTATTATCTATAGAATCCTCGAAATTTATTTCCAAGTGTGCCATTATTTCTTTTCAAACTTGCGTGAATTTTGTGGAATTTGTTTTTTTAATTTTTTTATTTTGCACTTGTACCAACTCCTGCAGTTTCAACCAGTTCTTGTAATTTTCATGATTCTCTCAATTTTGTTTTGTGCCAATATCCTTCACATGCTAATATTCACCCTTTAAATCCTTCAAAACAATAACTGTCGCAAAACACATAACAATTTTTTTATTTTTATTTAAAAACAAAAATAAAAAAAAATGATAACAATCATAACCTAACATTATAAAACAATATATTAATAAAATCATATATATATCCTAACATCATAACAATCATTAAATAACAATTAAATAACATAACAAACATTAAATGACAAATATATACAACAAATTATAATTAAAAATATAACAAATTACAACTATATTAATAACTATAACATTTATAACAACATATTAATATATTAATGCAATTAATATATTAATTCATTTCTAACAACAAGCATTAACTATAATAAGAAATTCTAACTAAATACAATTCAAAACAAACGCATAAGAAATGCAAAGGAAAACGAAAAAGAAAACGCAAAACATGGGATTGAAGGCATATGGAGGTTTTTCGTTGAGGATAGGAATGAATTTGGGTGTTGTGTGCATGAAGAAGGCAGATCTGCAATAGAGTCTCAGCATCAGAGCATTTATTTGCAGCGTCATTTTCTGAAATTGATGGTACTCGAAGTTGGAGTGCGAAAGAGCTTGAAACGCTCTGAGAAAGGACACTGGGGACACTGGGGTTTCGAATGGTTGATTTCTCCATGAGTGAGGGTGATCAATTTGTTCGAAAGGTGCCGCAAAAAAAAAACCTAGCTGTGGGATGGCTGGCCGAGTGTATCTCAAGCTAGTTTCCATCTTCTAATATAGAAGATTTCATTTAATCGCAAGCCAAAAGGAATAGTTCGGTACAGATCATAAAACAACTCAAATCTGTGTTTCTACTTATAAATTTTTGTGAGCATGCCTTTCTTTTCTGCGAATGAGTTATTTTGGATCATGTGCAATAGCCATGGCTTACGTTGAGAAATATCATCGCCCTCTTAATGTGTTGTCCGTTGAGTAATTTGAGTTAACGAGCATTGAAGATGCTGGAAGATCACACAGACCAGAACAACGAGACAATAGGTGAATCAAAGGCCATGAGAGGATTTAGTCGGTCTACATGGGAAAAATCAGTAGGCTCTGTGTGTTAAATATGAATTCGCTGCATGTCCCTGATTTCGAACCCACCGTCTTGCTAACCTATGAACCTTTAGGTAAATCCTCAAAATATGGCATTTATGGGAAAACAGTTGCCGACTTGTTCAAGCCCACTAATGATTAGCCTTTAGCGCATAAGCACATAGCCTTAATCCTTTATATATTGAAGCGTACAATACTATTTTCAAATCACCATAATGATTTTTCATTGCATAAGCATGTGGGTTGTTGGTCTCTTTAACACACATAAATCACCACAAAATTGACCCCTGTGGATACTTTCAAATAAGATCGGAACGCAGATTTTTCAATTCACACAGTTCAAGTTTTTTTCTTTATGGAGGTAATGGTTATCTCGATACAGGAGCAAATTATGGCGCAGGAACAATAGATTTAAATCGAGAAGCCAGAACTAGATAAAAAAATTGCAAAATCAAACAATCGTATGTGCATTAATAATGCCATTGATTTATTTCAATATGCTGTGAATTTAGTTTGAATAGAAAATTAAATTGTTGCAGCGGATTGATATTGGAATCTTGTAAATTTCTTATAATCCATAAAATGTGGAACTCAATTTTCTAGCTAGTATTTTTATTTGAAATAAATCGATAGATTTTCTGATCTTCCTGATCGCACTAAGTACAGGAAGAGAACATACTAATCTCTTGATTTGTTTTTATTTATACAAGCATACTAATATCTTGATTTGTTTTTATTTATGCAGGTTAGCGTGGATGGATAATAAACACAATCAAGATTTACAACAAAACCTCACATTGTCTATACTCTTTCTGCAATGTCGTGGGGGCGTTTAGACTCTCTGAAGACAAAGCTTTCCGATAATCAAGCTCCTGGCTTACCCGTGATATAGAAACAAGATATAGAAATGCGATGATGAAGTAGCTCTTTTACTGTGCTATTGAATTTATTCATTTATTCATGATGATTTTTTAATTATTATTTTTTTTTAAACAAGACTAAAAGAAAATTCTATGAGATCTCATTTTATTTTTTTATTTTAATTTATTCTACATTAACTTGAAACATTTTTTATTTTCTAATTAATTTATTCATGGAAAATGTTGATGATTTTTTTATTATTTTTATCTTTTGAAAACAAAACTAAAGGAAATTCTATGAGATATTATTTTTTTTTTAATCTATTCTACCTTTAACTTGAAATATTTTTTTTATTTCCTAGGTAAAAGCATGCTTCCACTGAAGCCGTCTACGGACTAAAAATTCGAAAATGCTCACATCCAGATTTAAAAATTTTACCTTATGATTTGCAAACATGTAAGTAACCTATCTTATTTTTGGAGTAGGCGCAAGTTTCTTTCGAAACCAATCCTCAATATTGTCCTTGCTCTCCAAGAAGTACCTGTTCAACATCTTCAATTTTCTCATCCTTAGATGGATTAGTAAGAAACGGGGGGTTTAAAACTGAATTTGAAACTAGCTAAATACTAAAACATCAGAAAGCTAAAACTTGAACTCCTTTATGAAGTTTAGTTCATCAAAGTAAATTGCAATAAAAAATAACTTCCTAACTCTATCTCTAAATCATCCTCCCCGGCAACGGTGCCAAAATGTTTGGTCTAAAATGCGGATGCAAATTAGAGTTTCATTACTATCAATCATAGTAACTAACCTTCGATGATCATCCAATATATATGGACTTAGAGATAAACTAAACTAACCTAGGTGAATAAATGGCAAAGCTCCCTTACAGGAGGTCTTTCATTGGAATCTCCAACACCTATTTAGTCATTTAACAAAACGAAATCTAAAGACATTGTGACAAGTGTAAGAAATATTAAAGCTCCCTTACAAGAGACTGTTTATTAATATTTCTAATCATCTTAATCAACAAACTATTTAAACTAATGAAATCAAAACACTTAAAATTTAATTTTGATTGATTGCATGAAATATTAAAGCTCTCTTACAAGAGACTATTCATTTATATCTCAAGCATATGAATGAGTAATTTAATCTAATTAAATTCACAAACAAACATAAAATTAAAGTTTACCAAAACAAAACGAGCAAGCAAGTGAGGCAACGGGGAGCCCTCCATAGCTCCACAAACACACCTATAAAGAAGCCAAATGTAGAAGATAATCCAATCCACTTTATTTATCATCACTTGAAAATTGCAATTACAAGCTCCAAGTTCTACATTCCAAAAGGTCCTAAGCTCTACATTACAATGATTCTAAAATCTAAAATTACAAATGAAGGACTAAGTTTCTAAATTCTAAAATTTAAGATTACAAATGACGATTACAAATGAAGGAGATAACACTCCTATTTATACAAAAGCTATGATAACAAACTCATAAATGTAAATCCACTATTCCCTCCTTTGACTCACATATTTCTCAACCAATGGTGACACATAACTCTATCATCCATGATCTCCTCCATGAGATCCATGACCTTCTCCATGAGGTCCATGATCTTCTCAAATTCGAATTTGAACATAGAGTGCCACATAAAGATTCCTTGGAAGCTTCTTTTGCACCTACACATGTCAAAAAACTCATTCTAATTGTTAGGTATAAGTACAAGCATATTATTTTCTAAAGTTTAACCATAAATCCACTTAAAAATGTTAAGAATTAATAAACTCTGGAAAAACATAGTTATAACCCAATGATGAGGTAAATGTAATGATGTGGAGGTGGAATGAAGGTGACATGAAGGTAATATGGAAGTAATGTTGTTGTAGCTCTGATACCACTTGTTGTAGATCTAACCCAGAAATATATGAAAATATAAATAAACCCAAAAATAACAAGATCTGAATAGATAGAAATGCTTCTTTATTATCAAACCCTTAAGGTAGGGCAACACCATACAATCACTCCTTAAGGAAGGAGAGCACTCCACAACCCATTCATAAGAATAATTCTCTTCATATCTCTCCATGTGGAGTCTCTAGCCTCTATATAGGCCTCATACATACAATACCATGCATCATTACCATGTTTACTCATACCATCAACTAATACCATGGGCCCATTACATTATTATTAACTACTTGTGGTCCCTTACATGACATGGGTTAACCACCTTATTTATTACTATGGCCCATCCCATTATTACATTATTACCTTGGGTACCTCCTTCGATACCCCATATTACCCCTCCTAGGTATATAACATTCACATGGAGAGATATGAAGAGAAGTAATCTTGTATGAACAAGCATATGGCTTGTGGAGTGTTCTCCTTCCTTAAGGAGTGAATTTATGGTGTTGCCCTACCATAAGGGTTGATAATAAAGATTCATTTCTATCTATTTCTTGGGTTTATTTGCATTATCTCATACTTTCTTATCAGATATATAATATTGTGGGTTAGATCTACAACAAGTGGTATCAAAGCTACAACAAGTGGTATCGGAGCACTTTCTTGGGCACAAAAAGTGGAGATATTTTTTTTTACTTTTTGCAGGATTTCAAAGGCGGCGAGTTTGCATATCAGATCTATAAGTTTTGGTTCAAGATCTGAAAAATCTGATTACAGATCTGTATTCCTTGTGAAAAAATAGCCGATTTAAAAAAAAAATCGGTCAAATCGGAGTCCGGATGAAGGAGATATCGCTGATAAAAAAAAACTCAGTAGGGTTGGAGACAATTTTTCGGGCAGCGAATTTGCGGCGCAGATCTAGACGTCCTGGTGCAAGATCTGTAAGATCTAATTGCATATCTGGAATCTTTGTGAAAAAACACCCAATTTCAAAAAAAAATTCAGGCGAATCGGAGTTCGGATGAGGGAGATATCGCTGATTTAGAATCAACTCTTTTTGCAGAAATTTTGGGTGACGGCGGGAGAGTAGCAGCGCAGATCTGGAATTCTAGTGCCTGGATTAGGATTTCTATCACATGGGCAGATGCATAATGATTGTTCCATTTCTAAAAACAGGTCATAATAAGGATTCCGAGCAATATTGACGAAACTATGACAATTTCAAAATTTCGCCAATTTTTTTTTGTGATGGCATACCTAGATCAGAGTTTGAGGGACTTGTATAAATTTGACGGTTCTCACACATCAACATGGCTAGCACAAATGGAGCAGTATTTCAGATTGAATCATATCCTAGATGATTGGACTAAGCTTAGGGAGGGGACCCAGTACCTGGACAATGAACGATGGCTATGGGCGGAATGGCATCAATGTTGCAAGGGACCTTTTCAGAATTGGGATGCCTTCAAAAAATCTCTTATAGAGCACTTTGATCGTAAATCAAATCTTGGGGATAAACACACACAGACAGACACACAGCCTAGCAAAGCTTTTATTTTTATAGGAAAGAAGGAAACGAAGGAACCAAAGGGGTTATTTTTGGCGGGTATCTCTGTATTGCAGGTTTATGGATTGATTCAGAAGGAGAAAATCATTGTGTCTATCAATCCGAGTTGCAAACAAAATCTTATAAATGTCAACTTGGCAAAGAAATTGCAAGTACCAGCAAAACAAATTGAAAATATATAAGTTGATGATGAGAATGTTCAAATGTACAAGGATTTGAAGATTTCAATGGATAAGTATGTGTTGCATAGTGATTTTTATGCTTCAGATATGGATAACATAGATGTTGTTTTGGGATACCCTTGGATGGAATCAGTAGGTACTATCAATATTAATGTACAGAAGAAATTCCTGAAGCTCTGGTTTAAAAAGAAGAAAATTACATTACAGGATATTTCCATTAATAAACAGATAGAGTCCAAGGAGGCTGAAGGAGAAGATGTTCCAGGGTCTGACATATCAGATGATGAGCAGTTGATGGTCGACAATCAGACACAAACGGAGGCGGAAGCAGACAAGGTTACAGGTGCTGATATAGCAGAGGAGGGCTCAGTGGTTGAAGTCATATTGGAAAAGAAGACACCACAACAGGCACCTCAGCAGGGTGAATTAACGAAAAAGACACCGTGGGTTAAAACTTCAACATATCATCACCCACATCACCCCGCA
>APFE030310464.1:9132-25060 GCA_000404065.3 Pinus taeda
TTAAAAAATTTCCAACCAAAGTATCTATACCATAAACTTAAAATTTAACTTTTAATAATTCGTAGTAAAAAAAAATATTAGCATTAATTCAAAATTTATATTTTAAACTACTTTTAAGATTTAAAATTGGTATTTTGTATTATTTATTATAATGGGTTATCGCTAATGTGCTTTTTTTAAGCAAACATTTATTAATTATTTGTAAAACCAGAATTGTTTCATAGTTCAAAAGTCTAAATATTTCTACCCTTTGAGAGCGTTTATGACCTTTTCATTGTGAGTTGGAGGTCATCAAGTGAAATTTTACCCTAGCTACATTTTTGTTCAACAATACATATCACCCCCATATATTGGTTGAATCCCCTCTAGTATGACCCATATCTAAAATCCATTCCAGAGTTTCATGGGCTTTCTCAATGTTCGAGAAACATCCATTTTCTCCTGCAATATCTTGGATATCTAAAACCCATTCCATAGTTTCATGGGTTTTTTCAATGTTCGAGAGACATCCCTTTTCTCCTGCAATATCTTGTTTTGTTTGGTGTGCAAGCTTTCCATATGCTTATAATATGTTGTTCCTCAACAAGCCTTAGCTCTTTGCCTTGTCATGGTGTTGTAGTGACTGAGAATTTTATTCTTCTTGAGCAAAAACTGAACAATTGGTTTGTGGGGAGGATGCCAAAGGAGGGGATGAATTCTAGGTTGTCAGGAGAAGAATTCCAAAAACTTGCCATCCTTATGTTCACAAGCTCAAGGCGTAATGAATTGTCTATGAGTTTTATTTATATGTGGGAAGTCACACATTAAGATACAAACTAAAGCAAGATATTTTTTTAATATTTAAGATTATATCAAATGGGATTAAGTAGAGTTTTGTGAAATTGATGCTCCATTTATGAATTTGGGGTTAAGTTTCACAATATGGATTTTGTAAAAACCTTAAGTTCTTGTTTGTGGTAATGGTCAAATATCAAAAGGATTTTGTTTTTCTCTATCGATGAGGCATGCTTGTCATGATCATCTAATGGGAACATATATAGTTGTTTATTTGTTTAAATATGATATTATGTGAAGGTAATAATAATTATGTCAAACACATTGTACTTATTGTACCTCGATAAAGAGTAGGCAAGGGAATGGTTGTATAGCGTTATGTATATAAAAGCATTTTATAAAGCTTTAAGTCTAAATCATTGTTGAATTTGAGTTAGTTAAAATTACTAGTTTAGAAGGTAAGTTAACATCCCTAATATAAAAATGGAAGAAGGGGTAAATATTTAGGCAACAAGAACACCTTTTATGCTTAAGGTTAAGTTTGCAAGTTATGGACAAAACTCTAATAACTTAGCAGTTCCAAATTATTGCTTATTATGAATCAATTTTGTTCCAAAGCTCATTTTGGGAGTCTGAAACTTAACAAGTACAAAGCTATGCTTGATTCCTCAACTATACCAACTCAAAATTTAAAACATCATGTAATACATTGTGCAAAGCTATGTTTGATTCCTCAACTATACCAACTCAAAATCTAAAACATCATGTAAAACATTGTACTCCTTGATAAGAAAGCTGGAAAGAATGAAGTGAATGGCAAAATAATGGTATTAAATATAAAGAGTCTATAACGTAGACATATTTTTGTTCAAGCACAAGTGCACTCACATAAACTAAACATATTTTTTGTGATTCACAAGTGTGTGTGTGTATATATATATATATATATATATATAGAGAGAGAGAGAGAGAGAGAGAGAGAGACCACTCAAATCCTTGATTAGGTTATTTTTCTATTTCTCAAGTGATAGAAAAGTAACTAGATAAAGGTTCACTCATAGGCTATTTTCTCCCTTCTCTTACCAAAAAAATGAAAAACATCTTCATAAATTCACCCTTTCATAATTTAATTTTGCATTTTTTGAATTTGATATTCACACTTTTAAAACACTATTTTTCTTTAAAATAAATCCAAATTTAATGAAATAGTCATATATGTTATGTGTTGATGCTTATGCACTCATCAATATGCTTTATTTATTTATTTATTTTGTTTTATTTTGTTTTTTGTTTTTGTTTTTGTTTTATTTATTTTTTATTTATTTTGTTTTTTTTTTGGTTTGTGATCTAATCCTTTTATTCATAAACTTAATTTTTCTATTACAACTTGGGGAAACCACTACAAATCCTTAATTCTATTTTCCTATTTCGTGATAGCAAAACAAAAAGTGAAAACATCTTCATAGATTCACTTTTGAAAACACTAATTTTGACCATGTTTAGAGAGCCTTAGTTTAAAATAAATTCAAATTTAATGAAATAGTCATATATGTTACGTGTTGATGCTTATACACTTAATCACTTGAGAATATCAATTGCTTTATTTTTCTATTTTGATTTGTTAACTAATCCTTTTATTCATAAACATTAAAATGATAATATGCAAATAGGATTTAACCCAAACCCTAACCTTATTCATTAAGAGTCATCGTCAGTGGTCATACAAAATTTTGCATGATCTTTCTCAGGACTTGGTTCTTGTTAGAGCTTGTTGTCGCATAAGAAAGTTGGATGACCTCCAACAGTTACCCTTTACAATTAGTGTAAAATAACATTAGGATGGTGTCACAATCTCTCTCTCTCTTCTTTTTGATATGTTGACCTCTATTTGAATCTCATTAGTTTTATACATTTTATCATATTTCTAGTGAAAAGATTTAGTGACAAATTTTATTGAAGTCGGTCATTAACTTTGCTTAGCTTTGTTTTCAAAGAGATCCTTTGAGAATCACATTAAATAATTTAATGCAAGATTGCTTCCGAAAGCCATGTGTTGAATTGACCTCTACCATCCTTTTTTATTTATAATTATTTTTTATTAATGATAATTCAATAAATATCTAATTTAGAAGAAAATTGAATTCTTAGAACTACCAATAGAAGCTTATTTATAAATGAATTTATCCTCATTTCTTGAATGCGCACAAGGAAGATGGCACAAGGAAGATGGAATTAACACCCAAATATATACCCTATATGCCAAATCTCCTAATTTATACTTTATTAGATGAATACCTAAAATGGACTTAAATTTCCTTACATAGTTCTAGAAGTAACGATATGGAAGGCCATCCCCTTATAAAAGGTATGGAAAAAGATGAATTGATGTTCCATCAACTAAATGTATTTATAAGAATGAAGGAGATAAACTAAAATTCAAATAAAGGTTAAATGATAAAATTCGTAAGGAAGAAGAATATAGAAAGTTGATTTGCTTCCACAGACAAGAGTTTGCTTTTAAGTTGATTTCTAAGGCACGAGATTTCAAATTTCTAATAGGTTGGAGTAAAGTACAAAATTTATAAGTTAGGCTCAAGCAAATTCGTTTGAAGAACGATAACTTGAGAAGAGGTTGGCAAATGAGCAAGAGGATTAGAGCGAGAGTTGAAGGTAAGCCTTTTTCTAAGCAAGAGTTGATATGATTTATATGTTGTAATAATATTAAAGTTGATGAGAATCCCCCAATTGGGACATTATTGAGTGCATTGATGTTGATGTTGATCCTCTTACTACAAGTTCTCAGAAGACCCTTAATGACCATCAAGGTATAAATTTGACCAACATGATTATCAAGTTAAGGTATAAATTTGACCAACATGATCATCAAGGTATAAATTTGACCAACGCTCCTACTCGTCAAGTAATTTTTTTATGACGAGTTTCCTTTTGAAATTGCCAATGCTACCTGCACATGACGTTTGATTTTAATTTTCACTCATCATATAGAAATGATGTGTTATATGCTTTTGCTATTTTTTGTTATAAACGTAAAAGCATCTTTTCGTTAATATACGTTTTGTGTTTTCGAGTCAATATTTTTTTTAAATTCTAGCTTGACCATAAAATAAGCTCCAACGAGGTGATATCATATATGTATACATTTTATATTACTTTAAAAAGATCAAACATATTCAACCATGTTCATTCTTAATGCCAAACTAGCCAATGATTTGGTGCAATTACGTATCGTCACTATTTACATAATTTCAAAGGTTTTACACACTATGCTAAACCATTCTTGAAAAGTTTTCAAGTAGCTTGGTCAAACTCATTAACTATAATGTATTTTAAAGAGGGATAATTGATCTTTTTTTATTTCAATTTGATGAGTTGGAGTTAAGAAGAACCTTATAAATAATAAAACAAGTTTGGGTCCACATTTAAATAAGAATTGGGGAGGATTCTAACATTTCAACAATAATAATATGTAGGCATGGATTATAAAGAATTCATAATCTATTGAAAACACAACAAGAAAATCTAGTTTGAAGGTCAAACTAGATTAAAATTCTAATTTCTATTTCAGCAGGAGGTAGTTAATTGAGGTGGCATGGCACTTGTCACTCAGTTAACTCAGTGGGAAGTTTGAGTTCAATTCTATATCACTGATTACTAGTTTGTAGCAATCTATTTTAGTTAATTTTAGTTATTGTCAATTTAATTAATTCTAATTGTCAGAAGAACTAGTGGAAGTCAAGTTGTGACGGTGGAACTTCAACCACACTCAGTGATAAACCAATTAACTAATCAATCAACCCAAAATAATTATTCCATGCAGAGAATTTGAGTTACGCAGTTGAGATGGAGATTCCAAGGTAGTGTACTATTAGTTGTAGCATATTCCCATGTGTACTAGTGGTGCATGCAGTCAGAGTTTGACCTAAGGCTATTGCACAATTCCTTGGTGTGAAATTCCTAAAAAATAGGAGCAATTTCCCAAGGGAAAAACACAAGGAAATAAGAGCTTGGGAAGGCTTGAAATTGGCTAAGTGTTGACCAGGTTCAGTCAGTGAAGTAGAGGGATAGACTATACACTCATAGGGTGTGTTCATGCTTAAGCATGCATTGTATTTTTTCTATATTATTTGATTAATGCAATATAGATAGTAAGGGTTTTGAGCAGTTGCTTTCCCCTAGATAAATCTTTGTGCATGTGTGATGTTTCCTTTTGCATGTCTATGATTTGTGTTCTAGATTGTGAATTAACTTTCACAGATCAGTAGAGTAGCTTAGAGTCTTGTGATTTAGTAAATTTCATGAGTTTTGAATATACACATTAATTTCTACATAACCTTAGGATAAGGAAGAAGAAACATAGCTTTCTAGTGGACACACAAATACTTAAAAGGAACAAACCTAGTTGTGTTTAGATTGTGTGAATGTATCTAAAGCATAATAGCCTTGATAACCACACATTTAAGATTTCCATATGCAACCTCAAAATAGATTTGTTTCCTATCAAATTAATAAATAAACCCATTTTATAAAAACTGATATCTATCGCCTATGTGCAAGCACTAAAGAAATTACATAGACCTCTCAAAATCAAATGAAAAACAATCGTTTTACCTACATAAACAAAAAAATCAGTTAGTGCTTTATATAGAATATCAATTGCTCATGGGTGTGGACATGTGCAGACCCACAAACACTTAAAAGGAACAAACGTAGTTGTGTTTAGATTGTGTGAATGTATCTAAAGCATAATAGCCTTGATAACCACACATTTAAGATTTCCATATGCAACCACAAAATAGATTTGTTTCCTATCAAATTAATAAATAAACCCATTTTATAAAAACTGATATCTATCGCCTATGTGCAAGCACTAAAGAATTTACATAGACCTCTCAAAATCAAATGAAAAGCAATCGTTTTACCTACATAAACAAAAAAATCAGTTAGTGCTTTATATAAAATATCAATGGCTCATGGTTGTGGACATGTTGTGTGGAGTCTCAACCTTTAAGCTTTAGCCTTCAATGTTCATGATTTATGGTTAAGTGTATACAATGTAGGATCACATGGTGTGACTAAATTACACCATAATTTATAACTCACATATCAAATTGACTGTTAGAAAAATTAAGTAACCTTCATTAGTGATGTGCACATTTTGAAATGGTCAATATTTGATGATTAAATAAGAAAAATATGGGTAATTACTCATCAAAGTTAACCCATGACCATGACCAACCTCCTCCTACAATTGGCATGTTTACTGTTTAGTATAGGGTTATATTTATGGTCTTATACATTGAATTAGGAAATCTACAATTTACCATGACCAAGCTCCTTCTACAATTGGCATATTTACTATTTAATATAGGGTTATATTTATGAATTAGGAAATCTACAATTTTTTTTAGATAACCTAAACTAGGTGGTGGTGTTGCATTCATGCATATCCATGTAAATGTATTTTTGATCTATAAATATAAAAAATAAGTCTTGCATTTGTATTTATATCATGTTGATTAAAATTCTTAAAAGCACCACCATATCAAGTGCCTAGCTTGATCTCTATAACAATCTTTATCTCATGGGTGTTGGATTTTTCTCATCATTATATGCCATAAAGGTAACATAGTCTTGGCTATTTTTTCTGGTATATCTACAACTACATTAGTTTTCTAAACCTTTAAAAATTAATTTCCTAAAACTAAATCACCGAATAATTTTTTTAATTAAAAGCTCAATTCACATCCTTTCCGGCCTTTCAATTCAAAAAATCTAGGGCTAACTTGATCTCTATAACAATCTTTATCTCATAAATGTTGGATTTTTCTCATCATTATATACCATATAGGCCATAAATGTAACATTGGCTATTTTTTGATTTGAAATTATTTTTTAAGATTTAGAAAACTAATGTGGTTGTGGATATATAAGAATAAAGCTAAATCCTTTCACATAAAAACATTTAGTTTTCGTACCTTTTGAACCTATATTTCACACCCACCCAATTTCACTTTTTGGAAACATTAATTTTGAACTTCTACCACATATATGGTTAATGTAATTTTCGAAACAAAATTTATCGAAATAAATACGATATATGGTTAATGCAATTTTTGAAATAAATACACATTGTTTAGTGTGCAGATAGCTTCTACCACATGTATATGATACGATATGTGGTTAATGCAATTTTCGAAACAAAATTTATACACATTCTTTGCGTGTGCAGATAATGGCTGGAAAGCAAAAAAGCGCCGTTGCCGGGGATCGAACCCGGGTCACCCGCGTGATACTACAACGATATACATGCTATTTAAAAAGCAATCATTACACTTTGCAAACATTGGTCTGACAAATCCAAAATAGTCACCACTATAGTACGATAATTTTTTTTTGGGTTCAAAATCAATTAAAACGTGCCACGAAAATTATAATTTTCAAAAACATAGTATTAACCATGTAAACCTTTATTTTTAGGAAGGCAAAAAGGACGGTAAAATTATATAAGTTGTAAAAGGAAAACATGTTTGTTAAAACATATAATATTATTGCGACATAGAATATGGAAATGGTTCATCAATTTACATGGTTATTGTGAATATTTATTTAGTGAGTTGAGAGGTTCATTCTACAGTCCAATATGATGTGTAACGTTGTTCGTCTGTGATCAATGAAAAATCCAACAAGACATTTAAATGATGTTGGCTCATAAAAACATTTACATGCTCATATTAGATCCGTATTTAAGATGGATCTATGCTAGTTTTATAGATTTTCTTTAAATGTGAGTGATCAGTTCATGGTTTTGTTGCTTATAATTCCTCCAAAGTATGATGAGGTTTTATGAGCATGAGCATTGTATATGGAACTTTGATGTACCTTTGACAAAATCATGAACATGAGGAATTGTACCTAGGTGAATTTGCAGTACGTATGTATCTTGATTTGTCTCATCATAGTTGTTCGACGAAAATGAGTGTTAGGAGAAAGTGAAAATAGAGTCATGTATAATTCTAGAAGATCAAGGGTCTTTGGCCTTGACCCAATGGAATATTGCTATTGAATCAATGAAAGTCGACATGGTCATTCAACCCATCAAACATACATACTGATCAATGGGATCTTGCATATGCCCTCAGTTTGTTGCAACCGGAATTCAAGGTAGCTGTGAGGAACAAAGAGCCTAACACTTCGAGGAGTTTCATAACTCTTGTTGTGGAAAGGATAAGGACTAAGATGAACCTATGAGACCAATTATGAATTTCTCTTTGAAGGCATGTTAATGAAGAAAATAGTGGGAGGAGTGGTGTTGGGCCTAAAGGGACATCATGATTGGCAGATGCACCACCTTGGGATTGGGTTAAACCTAAGTGTGACACTTCTTATTTTTGCATTGTAAAGCATTTAATATGGTTTTGCCTCATCGCGGCTTATGTACATAGTTCATGTTTTATGTTGTCCTTTCTCACTTATTCTCTATAAAAAAGAGGAAAGAGCCTTAGTCATTAATTAGATGTTTTTTTTTTTGGAGGTTTTATAGAGTGTAAAATTTAGAGTTTATGTTAATAATAGGGATGAGTTTTGGTTTTATCACTTGCGTGATGCATAAGAAGGTATAAATTGTGTGTGATCTAAACCCTAAACAAACAACATGGAGTGCTAGAGGAGTAAAAGAGTCTTGGAGCTTGGTATGAAACTTAGTTTGAAGAAGACTTGGAGATTAGGTTTATGTAATTGTAATATTCCATTGTAACATAATCTAGAGGTTTTAGTGCTTGTGAATTCCAAGAGAAGAAGACCTAGGGATTGTGGGATGCAAAGCATAGGATGAAAACGAAGCTTGGAAGATAGTGTTAGGATTTCTCTCCTTATAATGATATGATATAAGAAATCATATGGTTTTAGTAATGTAAACCCTAATGTAAGACATGAGTGTTAGAGGAGTGAAGAAGATCAAAAGTTTATGTGATGCAAGCTTGGAGAATCTCTTAGAAGACTTGTATGATGCAATTATTAGATCAAGGATGGATTTGTTGGTTTTCATGCCAACTTGTAGTTAAGCCTTTGCAGTAGCTAGGAGTAGCTTGGTGGGATGTATTGCTAGTTCATGATTGTTGGTTAGGGTTTATTGTTGATGGTGGATGCCCTAACTAGGGTTTGGATGCAATTGGAGTTTCCTAGCCTAGGATAAGTAGATAGGACATGTTGTACTGGATCGTGATGACTTAATGGAATGTAATTGAATTTTCATTATGTTGAAATATGAAGTGTACCTTTGTTGTCCAAATATTGTGCATTGCATGTATAAAAAATCAAACTTAGCTTCTCATGTTTATGAGTAACTTCTAGGGATATTTTTGTGTTAATTTATCATGAACAATTAGCAAACCTATGAAGTGATTTAACAAGCTAAGATGGAACTAAAGGCATGGATTTAGGGTTGCCATAAATATGTTGTCATAAAGTATTTTTCAAATCTGATTTGTAAAGGGGATTAAGCTCTCAACATTGTGAATATTCTCCCATTGAAGTGCATTATTTTGATGGTTGTTTTCTTGAGCTACCTAGTTATTTTGGTTGGACATAAGTAAAATATATGTTGTAATTAATTTTAGATTCAACCACAAGGCTAGCAAGAAACAAATCTAAAGAACTTCAAGTATAGAGATAAATTTTTCTAAATTTGTTTTACGAATAAATTCTTGAAATTTCCACAATAAAGTGGTGCACATTGCATCCATATGTGATCCTACAATATGTGGAATAGTAACCTTGCCTCATGTAGTTGTAGATGATAGTAATGGAACAACATTTTCCTAAGTAACTTCCAAAAGAGACCCTTATTTGTCCTTTACATATATTGTGGTCATATAATCCCATATTTCCATTTAAAAAAAATATGTTTCTAGATGAGTCTCTTCATGAATTAGATAAACACAGAGAAAATGTTGTAGCTCAAGTTTTTACTATGTCCCATCAATGGGTAAACTTTCTATTAATTATTACAAAGTTCAACAAAAAATGTTAGATAACTCGACTTGGTGAAAGACTCAAGGTTGTTAATTCAATAATGGTGGCCTCAAGCACCTAGTATTGGTGACTCATGGTATTGAACTTATGGTATTACATGTAGTTAAATCCTTTAAAACCCATGGGTATTCTCCATTGTAATGGCCCAAAGTTGAGTGGAAGGCTCACTTGGTAGGGAGCAAGGTATTTGATGAGTTAACTATGTTTAAGTCAACTAGAGATGGTTTTTCTCTAGTTGGGGTTTTCCAAGGTAAATCATGGTATCCATTTTTTATGTGTATTCTTGCTATGTGTACCTATTATATTTTAATCTCTCTCATTTTTATAACAAGTGGTATTAGAGCCAAATGAAAAACTCAAAAAGAGAAGTTGCTAACTCGTCAAGGAAGAACTACAATGTTTAGTCAATCTGCAAAGGGGTCAAGAGCAATGCATGAACAACCCACATGGCTCAACAAGAAAATGTAGAGGTAAAGACCAAAGCGAAAGTAGACAAAAACCATATCAATATGTTGGTTGTGATGAAGTGACATGAGAACACCTAGTGTGAGTAGGTATGTTGAAGCAAGAGTATGGTAACATAAGAACAAGTCTAGACGTAGACCTATGTAACAACTCCATCATCACCCTCTTTTGAATAATGTTGTAAACATTAAAATTAAAATTAATGTGTATCAATATAAATAATAAAACATGATGACTAGGCTAAGAGGGAGACTAATTCAGGCTATGTGGAGTGGAAGTCATGGGGGAAATGCCTTGTAAGTTTGTTTAAGGGAGGATACAAGTTTGAAGTCTACATTAATGAACCACAGTCTCCATGTTGCATTTAAGAAGCAGATTGAGGTTGCGCAAAGCCCTGTGTAAGAGAGAGTTATCCAGATTGGATCACTAAATTATTTGACATCCATCTTGATGCATTTGGAGTGGAAAAATTGGAGGAATTAGCTCAATGGACTGTTTTTATTGGCGGGGCCAAGTTTGGAAAAACGGGGTCCAAAAATTTCCAGGAGCATTTTGAGGCTTCAAACGACATCTTTTGGGTGTAAAAGTTTGCCCCTTATTGGAGCAACTTTTCATGCTAGTATACACACAAAGATAATTCCAACAATGCAAGAATCACATCAATCGAAGTCCGTATGCAAGAGTGATGCCACTCAGAAGTTGACCTTCATGTTTTCACACCTATAGTTCGGGAGGATGCCACATCACCCCCTGTTATTCATGGAAAAGGCCTAGCCATGTGTTTTTGATGTAAACGACTCTAGAAGAGTCTATTTTGTAACTCTAGTTAAGAGTTGATGTAGTCAAACTTAACTACTAGCAGGCTATAAGGTTATGTTATAATCAGGCCACTAGGACGAAGAAGCATTTGATTCTTTTGACAACATTTCGTTCCATAACAGAGCAAAGATAGCCAGGAGAGATAGGAGGTACAACACACAGAGAGGATCTATGTACTGTAGCAACCCATGGGCCACATGAATTACTTCTTTGTACTTGCAACCATATTTCCAGACAGAGAAAGAGAGCAAAGCAACCTCACCTTCCAATTGGGTTTTCTCCCAAAAGGGTTTCCTAGAGAGAATATCTTGTGTCTTATGTGTGTGAGCTTATTTTTTCATTCTCTACTTTTATCTTTGATTTACTTTTACATGCATGCACTAATTACAGTAAAATATACATATCTAAAAATTAAATAAAACGGTAATAGTGTAGAATCTCATATTTTTAATATAATATTGGTAGATCCATTGTGACGAAAAGTCTAGTGGAATATCCATGGAAATTTACAGATCGTTTGGTATTAGAGCAGGTTTATTTGGGTTTTTTGTGTGGATATTGTAGGGATCTAGATTGGTGGGGCCGAAAATCGTAAAACCCTAATCAAGGATGACGAATCTGTAAACGAACCTCGCGATCCTGTAGAGGTGAGTTTTTCGCGACTCGAACAACAAGTCGCGGATATAGACGGAAATGTAATCCTCCTCATGGAAGCCCTAAGCAATAAGTTGGGGATATTTGGAGAAGACGGGGATTCAAATGCACATGAAAAATCAAAATGGGGAATAGAAGATCGGGGAGAAACGGAGAACCAACTGAACAAAGAGCTAGAAAAAGATCAACCCAATTCAAGTGGGTTGAATTAATTGTAGTCCTTGTTTAAATTGGAAGAAAAATTTGATATCAAGTCGCACCACAGTGAGATATACACTCTGAAGCTAAACCACTGGTTGCAACAACTGGAAGTTTATTTTAGTGTCCATCAGATTGAGCCAGGGCGGAAGATCTCATTTGCGCGGCTGAAATTGGAGGGCCATGCACTGAATTGGTGGGAGAGGCACACAAAAACCCTGAGGTTAGAGGTAGAACCACCAGTGACTAAGTGGGAGGATTTCAAAACCCTCATTAATACATAGTTTTATCCCATTGGGTATCAAGAGGACCAGTGGATCCAGTGGCATTACTTCAGAAAAAAGCTGGGCCAAAGCGTACATGAGTACACCACAAAATTAAGAAAGATGGCTATAATGTTGGGTATCTCTCCAAAGAACCTAGATGTACTCCTCAAGTATTTGGGGGGTTTGCACCACCATCTGCGTGAGCAAGTGTTGTTGTTCAAGCTCAAAACAATGGACAAGGCTTGTGGATAGGCACAGTACCTGGAGAACAAAGTCCTCAAAAGAGTGCAATCAAGTGGATCGAAGCAAAATGAGTAACAAGACACTTCTAAAGAGGGGAAGAAGAAGAAAAAGGGGGAAAGGATAAAAATATGATAGCCACACCACACCAGTGCAAAGATCATAGAAACCACTACAACCACTGCAACATTGATGGCCATACAGAGGAGAAGTGTTGGAAGTTGCATCCATAGCTAAACCCGAAGAACAAGAAGAAAGATAATAAGGATAAGAATATCATGGCCATTGATTCGAGCAACCAAGTTGAAAGCATCTCGGACGTGGATGAGAAGATGGTTTGTACATCAACGTAGAAGGGGGAGAATATGAGTATCCTTCAACAACAAGAAGAGAAATAAAAGAGCAAACTCTTCCATATAAAGATACAAGTCAAGAAGACAAAGATTGATGCTTTATTTGACTCAGGATCACAGGCGAATCTCATTGCAGCAGATCTGGTCAAGAAGTTGGGGCTGGAAGTTTGTGATCATCCAAACCCATATCCATTGGGATGGATAAATAAGGATGTCGAGCTGAAGGTAACAAAATAGTGTCGAATTAGATCTAATATCAATGTTGATTTTATTGATGAAGTAGATCTAGATGTGGTTCCTCTTGATGTATGTGGAATCGTGTTTGGGAGTCCATACATGTACATGCATGATGTAATATTCATGAGGGGAGCTAAGCAGTACTAGCTCATCAAGGATCTAAAATTGTTCATCATCGACGCAGACAAAGACAAGTCGAAAATTACACTGGTAAGTGCCAACCAACCCAAGAAATTGATGAGTTCTAGCAAGAAGTATGTTTTATTGTTTTAAAGAGAAATTTAGTCTATAGAGGGGTTAATAAGAGGTAAGGCATCCCTAGAGGGGTGTTTTAAGAAACAAAAACAACAATTGGAGGAGTTGCTATAGGCATACAAGAATGTGTTCCTAGAGCCTAAAGGGTTACCCCTAAGAGATAAGTGGAGCACAAGATCCAATTATTGCCACACTCTCCATTGCCAAATATTGGGATGTGCAGGCAGTCTGTTATAGAAGCAAGTAAGGTGAAGAAACAGTTGCAACAACGACTGGAATAGGGTGTCATTCGACCGAGTAGATCATCATTGTGCCAAAGAAGGATGGGACTTGGCTGATGTGTATAGATTACAGGGTGTTGAATAAAATCACGCTCAAGAACAGATACCCCATGCCCAGGATAGACGATATGCTATATCAGTTGCAATAAGCAAAGTATTTCAGCAAGCTGGACTTGAAATTTGGATATCACCAGGTTCGAGTCAAAGAAGAATATACATGGAAGACCACCTTCAAACCCAGGCAAGGTTTGTACAAGTGGTTAGTTATGCCATTTGGCCTATGTAATGCACCAACTACATTTATGAGATTAATGAATGATGCACTGTGACCTTTTATAGATTCATTTGTTATTGTCTATTTGGATGATATATTGGTATATAGTGCTACCTAGGAGGAGCATATGTCACATTTGACGCAGGTGCTGGAAACATTGAAGAAGCACCAGTTGCTAGCAAATCTCAAGAAGTGTGAGTTTGCACAATTGTCTTTGGTGTATATGTGTATGTGATTGGTGGAGGAGAAATGAAGATAGATCCTTCCAAGATGGAGGCCATCATGAAATGGTCAGTGCCTACTAATGTTACAAAGGTTAGGAGTTTCAATGGCGCAACACAATACCTGAGGAAATTCATAGCCTCGTTTTAGCGGTAGTAGCATCACTCCACGCTATAACAACAAGTGGCAAGAGTTTCCATTGGGGAAAATGTCTGTAGAAGACTTTCGACGAGTTAAAGAAGAAGATCAGTGAAGCACCAGTTTTGGCATTACAAAACTTGTAGCAACCCTTTAAAGTGGAGACAAAAGCGAGTGGGTATGCTATGGGAGTTTTCTTAATGCAAGGAGGATGGTCCGTTTGCTATCATTCTGAAGTATTTCATGGGGAAATTTTTAATTACCCTACCTATGATAAGGAGCTCTATGCCATGGTGCAAGCTGTGAAGAAGTGGAAGCACTATCTGATGGGAAATAAGACAATAATCCACATAGATCACCAGCCGTTACAATACTTGCTAGCCCAAAGTAAGCTACAATAGACCAAGAATTACAAGTGGATTTGGTTTTTACAACAGTTTCATTTGGTGATCAAGTATAAGAAGGGCAACACAAACAAGTTTGCCGATATGCTTTCAAGGCCACCCACATCAAAGATTGCAGCTTTGGGGACTCTTATGCACATGGAGCTATTCACCCATGATGCATACATATAGGCATATTCAGAAGATGAGGACTTCAAGGAGGTGTATCAACAGTTGTAGAGTTAGAGTCATGTGCACAACAGTGATAACATCGTTGACTACCATCTCTAGGATGGTTACTCTACAAGCTAGATAAAATATGTGTTCCTAAAGGTGAGCGATTGTAGCTGATTAGAGAGGCACACACCTCCAAGGTCGTGGGGAACTTTGGTGTAGGGAAGATCGTGGATAAATTGTAGAGGCATGTGTATTGGCCCAAGATGCAAGAGAAAGTATCTAGGTTCATAAGAGGATGCATGCTTTGTTGTACCAGCAAGCCTAGCAACAAGAAACATGGTTTATATCATCCCTTACCTGTACCTACTCATCCTTGGGAAATCATTTCCATGGACTTTGTGGGAGGTTTACTGAAAAATAGGAAGGGACATGACTACATGTTCGTCGTAGTTGTCAAGTTCAACAAGATGTGTGTTCCGATGCCCTGTAAAAAGACCATCAGTGGACAAGAAGCAACAAACTTGTTCTTTGGACAAGTGTGGGTGCACTTTGGGATACCAATGAGCATAATTTCAGATAGGGATACAAGATATCTCAGTCCATTCTAGACTATAGTGTGGGAGAATATGGACACAAATTTGAAGAGATCTACAACATTCCATCCCCCAGATAGACTTGCATACATAAGTAGTCAATAGGACTTTGGTGCAACTTTTGAGGGGTTACAAACATAAGCATTGAAAGGCTTGGGATGAAAATAGGATATATATACAACATTCTTATAACAAAGCATTCCACACTTCTACAGGAAAATTCCCGTTTAAGACTTATTTTGGATATTCCCCCCCTTAACCTTTGGATATTGCATATGGGCAACAAGGAGGAGTGAAGGAAGATCTTATGGGAGATAATTTGAGGGTTGAAAATTTATAGAGAAGATTAAAAAGATCCATTTACAAGTACATGAAAAACTACAAAAGTCATAGGAGAAGTATAAGTCCAGGCATGATAATCACAAAACAGAGAAACCATTCAAGGTGGGAGACAGAGTATGGTTACAGTTGAACAAGGAGAAGCTGCAGGGGCCTGGTAAGAAAATCAAGGATCTCATATATGGTCCCTTTGAGATACTGGAAAAGGT
>APFE030310465.1:1320-18409 GCA_000404065.3 Pinus taeda
TTCTAATGAGCTAATGTACGCGTCAAACGGAGATCATATGCTAAAGTTACGACCCCGGGAAGTTGATGTACCAACTTACCCCCAAACGGGGCCCACAGTTTGGCGTTTCATCTCCTAGGGTTAGGTTTTGGAATGTTAAGGGTTTTTCATTGTGTCTCAAACAATAAATAGGCCTTCGAGCCTCATTGTAAGTCAGTTCAGAGGCATGTAGCCATCACATCTCTTCTCAGAGATAAGCTACCATCGCCCTAGCTAGTTTATTTCCATTTCTGATTGTAAGCATATTTTAGTATTTTCCATTAATGAAATGAAGTATTATTTCCGCTGCATATTTGTGTATATGGTTATCTCTGTAATTTGTTGCGTTCCTGTTTAAATCCGGATCAGCGGTCTGAAATAAGATTTGCTTGAAACAAATTATCGTTGATGGGTTTAATCAGGTCATTGGATATATCCCTTGCATTGGATACTACTATTTCTGTATGCTTGAGGCGGATTTCCCATTCCCTTAAGACTATTTCCTTATGACATTCCTCTATCCTCGAGAGATAACCTAATCTCCCTTCAGTGTTGATGTTCCATGTTATGTAGCCTGCAATATTTTCCTCAATATCATCAAATTATGTTCTAAGGTCAAATAATTAGTCCATTAATGAATTGGTTTTGCGACACAAATCATGAATGATGGCCAATTTCTGACAGAATATGACCTTTTGTTGAGCAAGGAGAGTATTTAATTCTCATGCTTCTCTTTTGAACTCTGCTAATTCGGGATTAACTTTCAGTTGTTCAATCCTACATTGTAATTCCTAAATTTGGGCATCTTCAATCCTCGAATCAGAGTCATGTTGAACTTTAAGGGCGTTGAAACTATTCTAGAGCTCAACAAGTTGTTCTTGTCATTGGTTAGCAATATTTTTCTTCTCGCTCTCAATATTTTGTTTCAATTTTATAATCTTGTCCTCTTTTTCCTTCAAAAGTTGATGTATCTCAATGGCTTTGTCCATAGTCGTAGATGCATAGGCTCCTATGAAATGAGTGAGTCGTATGAGTTCCTTTGTAGTATTGGACAATGAACCGTTCCGTACTACTTCAAAAGAGGAGTTTCCAGTGACCAAGGTCTGGGAATGGTCAATATTCCTTTTCTTTCTTTTCCTTTTACAATGGCCTTATGTTGCGGACTATAGAATATGTCAACGGGAGGAATCTCTTCAACCCTTAATACGACCTCAGAGGTCGGGAATGTTGGTATAATTTCCATGTCTTCAATCTTTAAAGGCTTCTTAGGTCACCTTATTGTAATCAGAGTCTTCTCTAAAGTTTCAAAAGTGTCTAAGACCTTCTCTTGTGAGGTAGCCTTTCAAACCTAAAGTTTATTTCCTTTCAGAACCTGGCTACATTGTTCCCATATCTCTTCAAGCTTAGAAATTGGCAAATGTCCTTCAGTCTAAGTGGAAGAATAAGCCCCTGTATCTTATGGTTCATGGATATCAGTAACCTATTCAGAATGAATAACTATAACATTTTCTTGAGTTTTGCTTTCCTGTGAAAATTTTAATGAATCTAAGGGTAAACTAGATAGCCTTAATTCAAGGGAATTGGGAAAATTAATTCATTTCCTGTGGAGCTAGATTCTCTACAATATGTTTGGTAACTATTGAATAGGTGGCATATTTTACAAATAAATCATCAAGTTTATCTGGTTCATGAGAGAATTACCTGACACTTGACTATGCAGTAACCTTCTTGACATTTCCATGAGGATCGTATTATCTGTTAGGGATAGTAGGAAATTTCAACTCTAAAACAGAGTTCATATCAATAGTTTCATGTTTTGAATTATCTAATGTATACATACCACAACGAAAATGAAATGTAGGACATATTTTATTATTGGATTCTTTCAATACTTTAGAAATTCCATTACCCACGGTTTGGTATTATATCTCACGAGACACCAGTTTGTCAAGGAAACACAAGGGAAAAACATGTGGATTAGCAAGAGTACCAAAGACCTAAAAGTGGGTAAACAACTCCTCACCAAACCAATTCCCAACCTTCAGCAAGTTTGTCTCTGCTTCCACGGAAATCCTAGGATATTTCTTATTAAAGATAATTTGATGAATAGAGCATGACACCTATCATATTTTATAAAAATGGGGATTGTACTTGGAGTCCCAAACAATATTATGGTATATGTGAATAGGAGTTGGGTCCTCTAAAACTATATGCTTTCTCCTAAAATTCAGAATGTGAGTGGCTAAGCTATCAAATAGAATATTTCCCCAGTCTAATATATATCCTTCTGAAGGAGCATCAATTAGTGGACTCCATTGATCTGGGAATTTCTGAGTATTAGGATAAGCAAAGAGTCTACATACCATGGAAGCAACTTGAAAATAAGGACATGTAAGAGAGTCTATTGCATATATGCCATTTTCCCCATGTCTATGCTTATTAGGGTCCCTCCATTCCTTGATAGGTTTTGATGCATGATCAATGTTTCTCATGAATTTCCCCACAAACTGTTTGTAATATTTACACTACGGTGGTGGAAAATGGTACAATGCACTGAAATCACTGCCATTGAAAGAGTCGATGACTATATCATTCTTTGTCATGAATTTCCTATCTGTGATGTTCAAGTGTTCCATGACCCACCGAATCATATTTGTATAGGGAAGGATCTTGGGTCGAGATCAATTCTATGTAAAAATGAATTTGTGACATCATTGTGGGTAGTATTAGAAACTAGAGTAGAATCAATTGTAACTGTTCCTTGGGTAACCCTTGGTCCTTCATCTTCGAATAGCCGATAGATAGATTCCCAGGAGGCACTCCCATCATCTAAAGAGAAGACCATGTCAAAAAACAACCCTGTCGTATCAAGATTTTTTGTTCATGGAGCAGTCGACTACTATTGAGTGGTTGGTTTCTTCTTTGATTTAATTGCCCTAGACATCTCTTTTAAATTGCTTATCGGGACTGGCCTGTAATGAAAAAAACACAAGACTAAATGATAATTCCTTCACCAATAAATACTTTAGCACAAATAACAATTTTCCGTAACGATTTCTATCTTAAATGGAAAATCATGATAAAATCAAGCTGCAATGGATAAAGCTATTTAGAATTTTAAAGACCATAAATTCACCACTTTCTGAAAAACGTGAATTCCCGTGGGTTCTAAACACATCAAAATATCAAAAGAATTTTATCAGAGAAATCACATGGTCACACTAAAAATTATGATATTCGAGGCTCCCGATATGTGTTGTTTAAAGATATAATGGCTATAAGTGGAGGCAGGAAGACATATCGAAAGTTTCATGTTGGAGAATGGAATATCGAGGATATAAAGAGTGAACATCTGATATGAAAAATCTTGATATGGGAAAGACGGGAATATCGAAGGTTTAGGATATTGGGGGGAAGCGGAAGCAGACATATCAAATATCGAAAGTGGGAGGCATCGACATATTGCAATATCGGGAGCTAAGTATCAGAGGTTTCAGATATCAGGGGTTTTGAGATTGTGCAATTAAAAAGATACGATGTTCAGGGATTCCGATATGCCAAGTGGTTGTTTGTGGGGCCGAAAGTTCTTTAAAATATTCAATTTAAAAGAAATGCCCACTTAACTTTATGTTTTACATATCATGAATGCTTGATCAGTGAACGATTTTATCTTCAATTTCTTATAAGGAAAGTTACTATTATAATGATTCGATAAAAAATCATACGATAATGAATATTTAAATAACAAAAGGCCTATAGGGTTTTTATTAATTGTAATGTTTATAAGATTGGACTTCCGATATGTGGGTTCTGATAATAGAAACTTTCATGTGAGAGGGTATTTTATTTACAAAAATTTTAAAAATACCTTATCTTTATTAAAACTAAAGATCTTTATTAAAATTTAAAAGTGTCTCCATGATTTATTATGTAGCTAAAATAAAACTAAATAGGGGGTCGTTGAGTACTACAACAAAGCCCTAGGTCCTTCATCTCGAATTCTCTTGCAATATCCTCTTTGCAAGGTTTTACCAGCTTCTCATCACCTGCTAGAATTAAATCATCAACATATATTACAATAATCAATAATTTACCTTCAACCACAATATGGTAAAGGTTCGCATTTGTTTCACTTTTGGTGAAGCCCAGACTAGTGAAATAGTTGTTAGTCTTCATGTACCAAGCACGGGGTGCTTGTTTCAATCCATATAGTGCTCGCTTGAGTTTGTACACGTGTGACTCTTTGTTGAAGGTCTTAAATCCTTCCGGGCGCTCAATGTACACCTCTTCCTCAATCACTCTGTTGAGGAATGTTGTTGGTTTGTAGATTTTTGTGGAGTGGTTTCTGAGAGACTAAATTCGGATATTCCATAGTGTTCATCTTTTCATTTGTCGACGTTTCGAGCCTAGACCAAGACTCATCATCAGGATTGATTTACAGAGAAGAGAAAAGTGTGTGATAAATATGGTGTAGGTGGGTTGTTGAGTTGATAAGCCGACCAATTGATAATTTAATAATATTTTGATCTTATTTTAATTAATTCTTGTAATATTATCATATTATATTTATTGAATGTATTACTATCCATGCGCTAATTTTAATTTTTTATTAAAGAGATACTTATTAAATATAATTATTATTGTTACTAATTTTATTTTCCTATTTTATTTTATTTTATTTATAATTTTTTTAGGTTGATGTTTGTTGATTTTGTGCAATGTTAACTAGGTTTGATTTTTATAATTGTATTAATTTTTTAGTAAATAACTGCTTAACCTAATCTAATTTTTCTTAAAGTACAAAGGTTAGAGGATTATGTTCTATATGTTAATAAGGTTTTTATTATTATTAATATCATAAGTTTTAATATTGTTAATTTAACTATTAATTAAAATTAAGAATGTGAGATTAGTTTTACATTGTTATATTTAGTTAATTTAATTAATTTATAAGCTACGTAGATAGTGCCCAACCAGATGAGTGCTTAATATCGGATTGGTACTGAGCCCTGTCTCAGTACTTCGACTTTCTGCCTGCAACAGTAACAAGCACAACAACTTGATACTTCCAATATCGAAGAATATATTATATGCCTCACCAAACTACTGGATTCATTTTATACTATTTATTTTGTCGTGAAACAACAAGTTTTCCGTACGTCGTTTCTTCGAAGGCACATACATATATGAGGTGGGTTTATGCTCCCTCCTCCCTTGTGGTTGGTTATTTTAAACTAGATTCAAAGTTCTTAAGAGTTCGATTTAAAGGATTAGGTTTGATTTTATATAATTGTATCAATTTTTAGTAAACAATGCTTAACCTAGTTTAATCTTTGTTAATGTACATAGGTTATAGGATTATGTTCTCTATGTTAATAAGGTTTTATTATTATCAATGTAATAAGTTTTTTAATATTTTTAATTTAACCATTAATTAAAATTAAAAAATGTGAGATTAGTTTTATATTGTTTTATTTAATTAATTTAATTAATTTATAGGCTATATTTTAAACTAGATTCAAAGTTCTTAAGAGTTTGAGCTAAAGGTTTATTGTTGATGCATTTTGAGTAGTTTTATATATATTTAAAGATAAGCCTAGATATATTAAGACGCAAAGGCCATATTTCTATAGTTCTATAGGATGCTTTAAGTTAAGCGAGGGATTTGCTTTGACTAGGAAAGATGAGGGGAGGAAGGGGTATGAGGAAGGTATGGATAACTTATTCATGGGGGGTAAGCAGAGAGTTCCAATTTGTAATAATTTCCAAGCTTCCATCCCTATTAAGGTTATGAGGGTGTTTTATGATTTCAATAGCCTCACGAACACAAGGGCTTGAATGAAGTTTTGATATCTTTCTTTCTGAGAATTTTGGCTAGCTTGTCAGTGACACCTTGAATGTATGGAAGGTAGGCATCAGGAGTTATGGGGTATTTTCATTTGTTTGTATTGTTTCCAGATTTGGCTTTTTGAATGGCTTTGAAGATGCTTTTATTATTGTATCCTAAGTTGCCAAATGTTCTTTTTAAGTATGTAATCTTTTCTTCAATGTGGTTTTCATCTGAAGTTCTAAAAGCTCTAGTGAACAGGGTCTGCAGTACCCCCATCTTTTGAGCTAGGTGGTGATGTGAATCAGCATGGAGGTAGCTATCAGTATGAGCCTTCTTTCTGAATACTTTATGACCTATGGAACCATCCTTGTTTCTTATGAGGAGTATGTCCAGGAATGGTATGCAATTATTCTCCTCCATCTCCATTGTAAACTTGATGTCATCAGATATTTTATTGAGATGGTTCAAAAAAGTTTTAAGTTCATTATCACCATGAGGCCAATTGACACTGGTGTCATCCACAAACCTAACCCAAAACTTAGGTTTTAATGGGTATGTATCAAGAGCCTTCTTTTCAAATTTTTCCATGAAGAGATTAGCTACAATCGATGAAAGAGGTGATCCCATAGCAACACCCAAAGTTTGTTCAAATATTTCACCTTGGAAGGAGAAGAAGGTGGAGCGTAGACAAATTTCAGCTAACTTTGCAGTTTGGGGATCTGCCACTTCTTTAACCACTTGTATAGCTTTATCTAGGGGGATTTTGGTGAAGAGTTGGACTACGTCAAAACTGACAATTTTATCTTCTGGACCTAATTTGTTTTTTTTGGTAAGCTGGGGCGGGACTCTTCGATTTACATGTCCATTATGTACCCCTCTACGGGGGAAGGGTAGCCCAAGATTTGAACCCAAGACTTCCGGTTCGGTGAGACTTCATTTCCACGGCCCTTGCCGCTTGAGCTACCCCATGTGGACTTCTGGATCTAATTTGTTATTTTTAATGAATTTGACAAATTGATTGGAATTTTTTATGTAAGAGTTGGTTTTTCCAACTAGCGGTGCTAAAATGCTAGCGACATATTTTTCTAATTCATAAGTGGGTGATCCTATAGTGTTGACTATAGGTCTTAAGGGTACCTGTTTTTTATGCACTTTAGGGGCTCCATAAAAATGAGGTGTGATTTCACTATCAGGAGTAAGGCGCTTTTTTATTTTATCATCTAGATTGGTTTCTTTGATGGCTTTCTTTACCAGTCTTGTAATTTTGGAGATGGGGTTTTTCTCTAGTTTCTTGTAGCTTCCACTATTATATAAGTGGTCTTTCATCTTGTTTACGTAATCCTCATAATGCATTATAACAGTAGCGCCACGTTTGTCAGCTTTTAGAATGACAATGTCATTATTATTTCTTAGACTCCTTATGGCTTTGAGTTGTTCAAGGTTTAGGTTTCTTTTAGGTGGTTTAGCTTTCCTTAAGATGACGGCACATTCCTGCCTAACGAGTTCTTTGTCTTCAACGTTGAGAGTCTTGATCCCATCCTCTAAACTGCATATAATTTCTTCATTAGGTATTTTGTTAGGGGCTAAGGCGAAATTCAGACCTTTGTCAAGGACCTCAACTTCTTCCTTTTTTAGTTCATAAGAGGAGATATTAACCACTTTTTTGTTGATTGTTTTAGTATCTATGTTTTCAACTATGGTGTTAGTTTTTATTTTATTGTTATCTATCGAGTTATTCTTATTGCTATGTTCAGTCCTCTTTGATGTATAATTGCTATCATTATTTCTATTTTCCATCCTAATTTTATTATTTGAATTATTAACTACAAAACTATTCCTTTTCCTCGTGTTATTAACATCTAGATTTCTATGAATTATTATGTCATTAGCTACATACCTACGATCTGCTGCGTGCAACGAGCTCACTGCTTTAGTTGTTGTGTTTCTTTTGGGGATGGCTTCAGGTTCGGGGTTGCTCCTTTCAGCGTTCGATTTATTCTGGGGACTGCACCGTACAATTATGCTTTGGACCATGCTCCTTTATCCTGTGGCTTAGTAATGTTAGTAACACTGCTGCTGATTTCCATTCTGCTCGGATCTGCTACATTCAAGATGTTTAATGCTCTAGTTTCTGCGTCTATTTTGAGGATGATATCGTTTGACTCTGGTTTAGGGTTGTTCTCTTTATTCACCATTTCATTCGATGCTCCAGTCTCAGCGTTTGATTCTAGTGTCTCTTTGGTCGAGTCTCCATCAGAGCTGTTCTTATTCTGGGGACTGCGCAGAATAATTAAGCTACGTGTTTTGGATGTGCTATCGTCTACTTTTGACAGGTTGTTCTAATCTTCTGCGCATATCTTGTGGTCCGTTCTGTGAGGATTTATGTTGCTGATACTACCTTTATTGGTATTGCTTAACCCTAAGTTATGCTCACGCTGATCGTTTATAGGCTGACTGTTATTTTCATTGTTCAACACATCAACAAGAGACACAGATTTGGTCAAAGACCAGGGAAAAATCCACTATGGGGAAAACGCTAAAAAATTTCTTCTTCTATTAGATTATCATCAAATGTTCAGTAGAGAGTACAATGAGCCCAATACAAAATCATCCATCAAAATTAACCCAACAAAATTCAGAAATATGATCCCAGCATCAATATATCTATCAGAGAACATTTCTTGTCTACAATCAACTATAGTTAGATGTCAAAATTTATCCCTAGAACCCAACCGCACGGAGGAACATTTGTGCATGTGTTTGAGACCTTCCAACCACACCCTTGAGTCTTCTAGCCTATGGTTATAGCCTAAAATTTCCTTTGACAGTCCTGCGATCGGAAACCAAAAACTCTAAAACACGTGCAACCTTTCAACCCTTTAATTTCGGACCAGTGTGAACCTTTTTCCTCAACCCAGCCTCAGACCTGTGCAAGAGAATCAATTAAGAAGAAGAAGATGGTGCTTTGTGATGTACAATTGATCTTTAGGTCCCTTATATTTATAGGCTTCCAAGGGTGACCAATTTCCCATTAAGGTTGACCTATCCAAATGTGCATATGTGGGATTTTCTTCATCAGTAGACTTCCCATTGTCCAAATTGAGTGCTTCAGTAGTCAAAATTGGTCCTCTCGAAAAGAGGAATCTAGTCCCATGGTTGGAATTTATCATCAAGCTTCCAAATTAACACTCCCTCTCAGCTAGGGATAAATTTCAATTACGTCATGTAATAATCATATGTGACATGTCGACATGTCATGTCCCATCTCTGCTCAACTTTATATGCTAAAACATTCTCGAATCTAAATAAGAAGAATTATCAGGGAGGTAAAGCTACCATGCTCTTGGACAATGAGGAAGGTGCTATCAGACACTCTCATATCATGTCATCTCATCGATCAATAGGTGAGCTACAACTTACCAAGCAAGGATCACAACCATCCCATGATGTAATCAATGAGCAAGATACAACTTGCTATATAAGTGGTAAGGATCACATCCATCCCATTACTTGTCGATCTTCCTAGAAATGACCCCCAAGGGTCATGTGGTAGAGAACTTCCATCATAATATGAGCTTGTGTGATATACCTAACTTACCAAAAGGTAAGGATCACACACCCCCAAGCCTCCTAAACTCGTTGCCCAGGATCCCTCCATCCCAATTCCAAAACTTGGGAGCTCAGACAAGGGAGAAGAGGTGGCTTAGTGTTTTCTATCAGCGATGCCCCTTATCAATAGGAATCACATTTTTCAGTTTAAGCTACTCTCTGAAGACCAAGAACTTCCCTTTCAGCAAAGCCTTGGTGATAATATATGCAGTCTGCTCATTTTTCAATATATGATGGAGTTTAACAGCTCATCACTGCATCATGTCTCGAATGAAATGATATTGAATCTCTTTTTGCTTGGACTTGTCATGAAATACGGTATTATCTTCCAAATGGATACCACTCTTGTTGACACAGTGAATCATTGTGGTTTCTAGGACCTACTCAAATATCCCTCGAAAGAGCTTCTTCAACCAAACTGCTTCGCAACTAATCATGCTAGCGGAAATGTACTCTGCCTCGGCGATACTCAGTGCTACGAACTTCTGCTGCCTACTCATCCAAGATATCATGGAACATAAAAGGCTAAAACAACATCTGTATGTACTCTTCATGTCAACAAAATCTCCTCCCCAGTTAGCATTAGTATATCAATGAAGTCGAACATATCTCGAAGAATATCTCAGACCAAGTGTGATCGTACCATGCAAATATCTCAAAATGTGTTTGGCATTGATCCAATGTACATGGAGAGGATTAGTCATGAATTGAATCAACGTGTTCATTTTATAGTATATGTCTGGATGGGTTTTCACTAAGAACATCGAAGCCCCAATAAATTGTTTATACTTGGATGGATTTGCCAAATCGGGTCCTACATCTTCTCCACATAACTTCTTGAAATTCATTTCCAACGTTGTGGGAAAGGACTTGCAGTATGTCATTCCAAATCTCTCCAATATATTCATGATATATTTTCCTTGAGAGAGGGAAATATCGACAGGCCTTTGCCACACCTTAACGAGTAAAAATTAGTGCATGAGTCCAAAGTCTTTTGTCTCGAATTCAGAGGATAGCTCCCTCTTACACTTGATCATCAAGGGATCACTTCCTGTCAAGAATATATCATCAACATACAAAACCAAAATCAACATCATACCTTGGACTACCTTGAAGTAGATATTGGGATCGACATTGCTTTGAATCAATCTCAACTCAACCAACTAACTATCAATGGGTTCATACCATGCTTTGGGGACTTGCTTCAAACCATACAATGCCTTCTTCAACCTGAAAACATGTATCCTTCGGTCCTCTACTTCAAATCCCTTTGGTTGCTCAACATACACTTCTTATTGTAACATTCCATGGAGAAATGTTATCTTCACTTCCATCTAATGAAGTTTCTATCCTTGACTTGCAAAAAGAGAAAATAACAAATGAATGGTCGTATATTGAGCCACAAGTGCAAATATATTATCATAATCTTCTCCCTATTTTTGGAAGAATATTCAGGCAATGAACCTTGCTTTGTATTTATCAATGCTACCATCAACTCCATGTTTGATCCTAAATAACCTCTTTTAAGTCACCATGGATTTCCCCTTCAATCTCAGCACAACATCCCATATGTGATTCTTCATAATTGATTCATATTCTTCGGCCATAGCATCCTTCCAAACGTGTTCTTTCATGAATTCTTCAAAGGTGGGAGGTTCGTCTTAAATCATAGTACTCATAGATGCAACATATCCATGGTACCTAAATGGATTCTTCCTTTCTCTAAATGATCTTCAGAAGGGAACTCATCTATCATCATCCTGTAATGTGTCACAAAGCCAAAGTGGCCCCTGGCAGGACGATCACTTGGATGAGGATCTAAGGGGTCCATGGGCTCCATGGGGTCATCAACAATGTATGTATCATATTCAAGCACAAAAGGACCATCTAAAATATCCATATCATCAATATTCTTCTCATGAGGAGGATGCAGAGGAAGGTCCCTTACTTTCCCAGGGGCAGTATATTCATCAAGTGTTACATCCCTGTTAATTTCAACCTTCCTTTCACCAGGTGTTACACAGTATTTTGTCATGTCCCTTGTTCACTTCCCTAGTGGAGTCACCATTTTGTTGTGAAGGAAATCCCCTCTGTGGATAGAGGCGACCCCTCTAGCCCAATGAGTGGGTCCAGCAACAAACCAAACAATCTAATACTCACTTTCCTATCTTATGCTTGACAAATGTAATAATAAAGAGGAACCTAACTCATTTCGATGCTAATCGCTCGTCCCTCATAGATGACTTTGAATCTTTCACTCCAAACCTCGCTCCTAAGTCGTTCTTCACATCTGGAAACTTGAAAGGAAGATCAAAGTACTATACAAGACACAAGAGCATATATAACATACATCAAGCATTAACTACTTAACAGATCAAGGAACATTAAGCTAATCGCATAAATATTTACACAATTATGGAAAGTGAACATCAGATGTATATATTAAGAAACTAAAAAGGGAAGCATACAACCTATGCTTTGATGTTGAGGCCTTCCTTGGGTGGATGTCCAAGTCCAAGAAAAGACTCTTCAAGCACTCCTTCCTCAAGCTAGAATGGGAAGCATGTAAGCATAATCTCAGCATAGGGATGCAATAATCAATGACCAACCATTTGGGAATGGAAGGGGGTGAATTTATAAGAAGGGAGAGGGAGTTAGGGATCCAAAAAAGAGAGAGGAAGGTCCACATCTTAAGGGGAAATACCATGGTGATAATATCAAGAGGCCAAAATGAGAGAGATCAACCATATCAACAACAACCAATATCCAGCTCGTTATTTTTGAAGGTTCTAGTGAGTGAAGCTTCTCCTCTAGTTTGGGAAAGCTTGCCAAAAGGAGTTCAACGGGAGTTTTCCTATGAAAACCTACACTGGCAGTGCGAGTGTATAACTAAGAAACCTGCCATCATCATGGGAAGGTAGTGGAGAAAAACATGTTGATACCAAAAATTAGGTTTTTAGGCAACTTTCTCCATAATGATTTCACGATAGCTTTCCTTTCATTCTTTAGGGAGGTTTTGGTCGATATATCATGATGGATATGTTGCACTGTAGTCAATGTTTTGGAACTCCGGGATATGGCACGGGAAGTGAACAAGAGACATGAAAAAATATTGTGTAACACCAGGAATATATATTCTTAATGCCCTATATTTTTCACAATATCCAACAAACATACCTTTTATTCCTGAGGCTTCTAGCTTGTTTCTTTTATTCTTCGGCACATGAAAACATATGGGGCAATCGAAGATACTGAGGTGGATAACATCGGGCTTGACACATGTAAACACTTCTTCGAGGGTCTTCTTTTTGAATGCTCGATGAGGTACCTTATTTTGAACATATGTGGCAACATTCATTACTTCTCCCCAAAGGAACTTCAGAAAATTTTGATCATGGAGGATGGAACGAACGGCTTCTACAATACACCTATTATTTCTTTCATCTACTCCATTTTTTTGGGAGTATATGGCACAATGGTCTCTTTCTTGATACTTTCCTTCTTTCAAAAATCGATGAATTCATTTGAAATGTATTCTCCGCCATTTTCAGACTTGAAGTTCTTGATTTTATTCCATGTTTGATTTTCGACCAAAGATTTGAACTCCTTGAACATTTTGAAGTCTTCATCCTTGTGATTCAAATAGTATATCCATGTCTTCCTTGAGAAATAATTAATGAAGGTGATGTAGTAGATACGTCCACCAATAGAATGCATGGGCATCATACCACATATGTCGGAATGAATGAGATGGAGGATGGCATTCGTCTTGCTCTCACTAGAGGGGAATGGTCCCCTTGTCTTCTTTCTAGTTGTAGAAATTCCTTGCAGATTCAAACTTCTAATTGAAATATGATAAAACAATATACTTGAATCTACTCTATTCATCAGCGGAAACAATTAAACAATCACGAAATCATGAAGCATACAAGAGAAAAAATTCAATCAACACATTACACGATGATTTCCTGGGGAAAGCCATAGCTAAAAACCCTTGCTATATGTATATTACATTAGACAGAAAATATGAGAAGATTACAATGCTTTTATCAAGCCTGAGCAACCTTTGCACTATATCTATCTATCTCACAACGTCCTAGACAAACCTAGGCCAATAATTAACTAATTTTCTGCTTGCCCAAGTCCCTATTTCCTTGTGTTGTTTCCTTGGGAATTAGCCCCCTATTAATTAGGGAAATTTCTCAATTAGAATTGCACAATCCTCATAGGCCTTCCTCTGACTGCATGCACCACCTGTACAATGTGGATGATTATAAAATTGATAGTGTTAGAAAAATATTGAGAGGGGGTGGTGAATTAGTATTTTTAACTAATTTAACTTTTCTTTTCTTATTCAGATTTTTGTATGCGACTGTTATGAAGTAAACATGATTATGTATGCAACTATGATGAAGATAAGTAGTGTATATCTAGTTTACTAACTATTTCAGTTAATTTCATCATTTTTCAACTTAAATCATTATATCAATACTTCAGTCAACATTAATTAAACAGTAATCATGTGCAGTAAGAACAAAATAATTCATTTCACACAGGTAGAACATAAACACTAGGATTTTTAGGTGGAAGCCCAATGTGAGAAAAAAACCACCATTGTTTTAGTCTTTGTCTTCTTCTTTTATTATCAATAAAAATTTCTTACAATACTTGTACCAGCGCAAACTCATACCAGTACTCAGGCACCCACCTGCAGGACGCTACAACGATCTCTCATTTTCCAACTTCTACTGCAAGGGAGCTACAACCCCCTTATTATTTGTTCTTTGTAGGTTACTTTTAAGAATATTTCAAATTAGATCCATTCAAAATATCAGACAAAAATACTGATACCGACACTTGTATCAAATCACTGAACCAACTTAATCACCAAATCATTGAACAAACCAAATACCGAATCTCAAACAACAAAAGCAACTAGATCATTTCAATTCATTGTATACTCTTCATCAGAATGTAAAGCCACCTACTATTCATCACAGAAACTAGATCTTGTCACTTCAAACCCTGGTGAGGCTTTTGTCAGAATATATATGTTATTATTATGAGACATACCTGCGTATATATGCGCTTTCTCTTCAACTAACTTGCATACAGATCTCAAAATATTGAACCCTAAAACTGAATCACTGCAGTTATTGAAATCAATCACTAAAACACATACTGATGTTGTCATAGATCTCTTATCCAAATACAAAGCATCTCATATTAGCGTCATCACTATTCAACATTTCATAACATATTCAAATCAACCTTAATCAGCACTATCAAACATAGATCATCATGGAAGACTTCATTCACAGATAGTAGCAAACATAACAAGATTGATCAGACAACATATATAGAAAACCCTAGCATATGTACGTGACCCTTATAAAATAATTTAGCATATGTATGCGCCTTTCAAGAGGAATACACATGTATCAATCTTTCCATACTGCAGCATCTATACGCCACTACCAAAAAGTCGATCTATGTATGTACATGCTATCTCTGAAGAAAAATTGTGTATAGAACTGTAACTACTAAATAATTCCTTCATTGCACAACAGACCATCAATCAAACCCAAATATCAGCACACACACTGTACACGACACACATCATAACATCATCATCACAAATCTATCAACCCATAAGCATTTTATTTAATGTGTAGTCATTTGAGATCTATAATATATGATCTATCATCACATTCATGGGTGCACACTTATTTCAGATCAAACAATTCATTAATAAACCAAATCATTCACACTTATCACCTTGATCTTCATCTCCGTATATAGCTTAGGCCTTATCCAATACCCTAGGCCAATTTCGTAGTTATTCTGGTGGTATTCTTTGATAGGATCAAATATCTGTTGTCGCACTCATTACTATGGGCCAATATCATGGTAAAGACCCCTAGTATTTAGAATACCATGGCATGGAAATTTTATGTGACTTTGCCTCACCATATTTGTGTATGTACATGACTTTGATTCATAGAATCCGTGTTTACTTCTTCAAACTTTATTTTTATCATTCATGTATCTTTGAACTGATATTCCTTTGTCCAATCTTTCTGTGACATTTTTACTAGCCTGAATACTCATCCTACTACCATCATTTTTGTATCTTTATTGAGCAGATTTTCATCAAGGACAACACACTTGTCATAATGCCAACAATATTCCCTTTTTGAACTTGATGGCAACCGCCATTTTGGTGTTTGGTCACCACCACCGATAGATACCTGTAACCACATTTGTAGATATACCAAGTCACCAATAATTCTCCAAACACTGAGCTTCTCTCCCCCTTTAACATCAAGAGAAAAGTGTTAACCAAGGTTGAATGAAGGCTTCTCTCCCTTTTTGGACATGATCATTGTAGATCTGATCTGTTGAGTGTGAGCACTGAAGACTGGACATGCTCTCCCTAACCACATGCTTAATTTTCAAAAGATATACAAAGGGTTACATGACTCTATGATTCAACTAGACATGACCTTTCCTATCACCAAGGACTCATTCTTAAATTTATCACCCAACACATTAGGGTTACATATTTGACACAACATTACATCACATTCCCAAAATGATGGGATTACATGACTTGACCATAATAATCCATACATTAATGAATTTTACAATGATTTATAACATGGGTATGTACATGACCTTTACATCAAGGGATGAATATGGAATTTATAACCAAGACCAAAGACCTCAATAAGACCATGATAGTCATCAGCAATCAGCATACACCATATAAGGATGAGCATTTGTCAGCAGCAATATGAGCATTATTATGCAACAAGGAATACTCAAGAAATCAAATGCCAACAATGTGCATTGTGAGAGATATGGAAAATTCTTCCCCTAAACCTATGTCATATGTTCACTGTCGATATTGATCATGTTAATTAGTAGAGTAATCAAAGCAACTTCATCAATTAGTTAAGTCATCAAAGCAACAATGTCGTTTAACGACCATCATAAGCCAATATTACTTTTAAGTATCATATGAGCAATAATAGATTGTAACCAATCAACATCAAGACCAGAATTCCAAAAAACAATTGTCTGAAACATAACAAAACCTTTTTCCTGAGTCTATCCCACTATTTTCTTCATCGTAGAGAAACATATGCTACTTTCTAGATGAGAACTCGCATATATAAGCGACTGTACTTCATGAAATCCATGTACATAAAGTTAATTGTAGTAATTACAGACTCATCTCCCCTTGAACATGAAAAGATATGTTAGAATAATTAACAAAGTGATGAAGCAAAGACCACTCCTAGTTTCTATCTGAAATATTCAAAGGAATCCTGTGGAAGAGGTTTAGTAAATATGTGTGCAACTTGTTCCTTTGAGGAAACATATTCTAGTTTGACCTTTTGTTCAATGACCTATCCTCTCAGAAAGTGATATTTGATTGGAATATGCTTGGTCTTTGAGTGCATAAAAGGATTTTAAGAAATACTTATGGCACTAGTATCATCACACAAAATAGGTATAGGTTGAGGACAATTGATTTGAATATCTTGTAATGTTTTGTTATGAAACCAGCTCAAGAAAAGATAGAAAAGATAGATCAACGCCTTATAATTCAGCCTCTTCGAGGGG